>JAOQMS010000002.1:5892263-5918440 GCA_027563885.1 Erythroxylum longipes | reverse complement strand
CTGCATTGCATTTTTCTGAACTTGTATTGAATTATTTAATTCGGATCTTCTTGTATACTCAACAATGTATGTTTTATCAAGGAATGAAGTGAATATTTTAAAAGAAATGATAATGATGTCATGTGTAAGTTAGATTTGTATTGCTCAGACATACCATTATCGTAGGTTATGTGCCTAAAAGCTTAGGTACGTACCTTATGGTAGTGGGATGTTACACATCAGGTGGGGGTTCCATCGTATGGGATTTCCAACAGGCACTCCCTGCCCTTCTATTACTCGATCTGTCACTGCTCGCGCGAGTCCGATCCAAGAGACATAATCCACGACGATGCTAGTGCCAGCGGCCGGCCAAACAAAATTGGCTTGGAAGATGCTTTTATTGCGCCACTGCCAGAGATACCAGCAAGACACCCAAAAGATTTGGGCCCAGTCAATCCGAAGCCCAGTAACTCCTGTAGTGAGATTAGCCACCAACCACCGCTCCGCATCCTGGAGAAAGAAACAAGGTTCCAGAAACCCGGAGGGAAAACTCTGCCAGAAGGCTCTCACTTTTTAGTAGTCCCGAAGAGCATGCAGCGTGGTCTCTTCGATGCCACAGTAGGCACAGCCTTGGTCTGAAGATAAATGGAGACAATGCCCTGTTGATTGGTCAGCAACTTCTGTTTAGCTAGTAGCCAGAGGAAGGACCGTATGCGCTGAGGGCCCGGCCATTTCTAGACCAGATTCCAGTATCGAGGGTAATTGGTTGGCGCATAATCTTCAATTACCTCATAGGCTGAGGCCACCGTGAACCCTTCTTGCTTCCGTGGCCCCCACTGTGGTTTGTCTTCTCCCATGTGATCCCGGGGTGGTGGGATGGCCGCAATAGCCATACAGATCGTAGCTGGGAGGTAGTGTTGAAAGAGGGGCCAGTTCCAGGTCCCGTCCTCCCCAAAATAATCCTGTACTTTGAGGGAGAGGACATGAGTAAGGGGGAGACAGCGTTGTCAGAAGAACCGGGCCCCAATCCCCCACCTAGGGATCCTTCCAGAGTAGCACCCGGTGGCCATTACCTAGCTTCCATGACAGTCCTTTACGGACGTATTTCCACGCAGCTGATATCCCTTGCCAGATCCCCGAGGCCCCTTTCTTGTCTATTGTGTGGAGGAGCTGGGTAGGGTCAAACTGGTATTTCGCCCTAATAATTTGTACCCAGAGGGTGGAAGGCTTAGTGAGCAACTCCCAGCCCAGCCGAGTGAGTAATGCATCATTGGAAGAGTGAATACGTTTGATGCCTAGACCGCCTTCTTGTTTGGGTCGACAGACTGACTCCCAATTGACCAAATGCACCTTACGTGTGCTGACCTGAGTCTCCCAGATAAAGTTGCGCATTAGTTTTTCCAAGTCCTCGTATAATTTCCTGGGTAGCCTCACTGATTGCATCATATATTGAGGCAAAGCTGAAAGCACGGATTGGGTTAGAGTGACTCTTCTTGCCAGATATAGCTCTCTGGCACTCCATCCGACTAACTTCTGCTGAACTTTATCCAAAATATATTGATAGGTACGCCTGGAGATTCGTTCATGAATTAGCAGGACCCCTAAATACTTCCCAAGATTTTGAGTACGTTGGACCCGTAGCGTCTGGCTGATCAATCGCGCTGTCTCCTGAGGGACGTTTTTCAAGAGAAAGATATGGGTTTTCGAAGTGCTCACCTTTTGTCCTGAAGCCCTACAGAACGTCTCCAGGATCCCGGACACCACCTGCGCTTGGGAATCCGTGGCTTCAGCAAATAGGACAAGGTCGTCTGCAAAGAACAGATGGGAGATGGATGGCCCGTGTGGACTCAGCTTAATCGGTTTCCATTGCCCTTGCGCTATTGCATGGGTAATCAGATAGCCTAATCGTTCCATACACAGGACAAAAAGATATAGAGAGAGAGGGTCACCCTGACGAATACCCCTTGAAGATTAAAGGGCTCAGTCAGACGCCCATTCCATGCAACCTGCATTAAAACTGTCGGCACACACTGCATAATGACTCGAAAAAACGACGCCGGTAAGCCAATACTCTTGAGGGTGTCCTGAATAAAATCTCAGTTAAGCCTATCATAAGCTTTTTCCAGATCCACTTTAATAGCAAAATACCCGGTCCTTCCTTGCTTCCGGCGCATAGAATGGATCACCTCTTGGGCAATGATGATATTATCAGTTATGTGCCTTCCCGGGATAAAACTACATTTGGTAGGGGCTACCAGTTTAGGAAGGTACGACTTTAATCTGTTCACAAGGACTTTCGAGAGGGTCTTATAAATGACAGAGCAAAGGCTGATAGGACGAAATTGTGTGGAATTTTCAGAATTAAAATCAGAATTGTACGATTGAGTTCCGACTCCCAGTATTCGTTCCTGAATAATCGCTGAACTAGGTCCACCACTGTGGGCCCCACAATTGGCCATTGTTTTTGAAAAAAAAAGAGCTGTGTAACCATCAATCCCCGGTGCTTTATTGGGATTCATCTTTGAAATGATTGCTTTGATTTCGATAGCATGCGCGAGTTTGGCTATATCGTTCAGGTTGTCCTCAGGAAGCCGGGGGAAATCCTCAGTGCTGGGGAACCTTGTGAGGGCGAAATGGTCCTCGTCCGTATATAATTGGACAAAATAATCTCAGGCCAACTGGCAGAGCTGAGTCAAATCGGTGTATTCGATGCCATGAGCATCAAATAGACGTTCTATGTGAATTTTGTGACGTTTGGTCATGGTGACCATGTGATAATATTTAGTGTTCCGGTCGCCCTGTGCTAACCACGCACACCGAGCCTGCTGATGCCAATAGAGCTCTTCCTCGCATAGCACTTGCCATAGCTCACCACTAAGCCGATCCTCCAGGGCTAGTAATGAGTCAGAATTCTCATCGCTCATGGCTCGCTGGATGCCTGCCAACCGAGCGAGTAATCTCTTTTGGAAGATATTTCTAAAGTGGAGTTGGTTCCATTGCGCAAGCCGACTCAAGAATTTTGATAAGGAAGAGCTAAAAGTTAGGGCGGCTGGGAGCCAGTTTGCCTCCACCACCTCCTAGAAATCGGCATTCGCGAGTCACGCAGATTGGAACCGAAACGGTTTAGGGCCTATATCCCTCGGCCTGGGGCTAGTAAAGTTAAACAGTAGTGGTCGATGATTTGAGCCAAGGAACGGCAGATGATGGATCACTGTATGTGGGAAGATTCGTAGCTATGGCGAAGACCCTAGCACTTTATCAAGCCGAGCCTGGACGGCGCCACGGCGCCAAGTGGATCTCGATCCAACATATCCTAAATTATGCAGACTACATGCATGAACCCATTCTTTGAATAATTTGAATTAAAAAATCCCAAAAAGAAGATCGAAGAACAAAAGGCTTTGGCAATTAAGCTTGAAAAAAAAATTCAACACATGTAACACTTGTATGAATGACATATGAGGTGTAAGAATAGAAGGTTTTTAGTTTTTGGAATTTATAAAATCAAGAAATTGATTTTTTAATGTTTAGAAATTCATTTAGGATTTATTTAATGGATGAATTGGGTTTTCTATTATACTAATATTTTAATCCATGTCAGAAGTCACGTAGAGTATTAGATCAATAGTAATATAGTGCTTATTTTTCAAAAGTGATATTTTTAAATTCTTTAAAAACTAATTTAGTGATTTTTAAAAATTAAATGCTAATACGGATATTAAGATAAATTTTAAGAACGCACATAATTGTTATATGAACACTAAGCATTTGTTCTAAAATTTTAAATAAATTGATATTATACTCTTTTTCACTAAAATATTATGATTTTATATCATTACTTTTTAAATATATAATAGGTAAAATAATCTAAAAACCAAATTTTCTGAATAATTATTGTACTTACTTCCATTGGCGAATACAGACATGGTACTCTTGTGAGGTCCATTAACAGGTTGCTGCTTGGATGTTGCTCGTCGACTTATATTTTTCATTATACAATCGAATTCAGATCACTTGTTATCATTGTTTTATGTTTATCTTATTTTATAAATATTCATCCATTCAATTTTTATGGGTTGGTAGTGAAAAGGTGATCTCCTGTACAACTAGGTTTGCTCTCTCATAGGCCCGTTTCGAAGAGATTCACTTTGCAATACTCAAAAGCTCCGGCCCATGTACTAGGGAATCGGAGTTCGTTGACAAAAGAGGAACATGGAATGTGCACCCTTTCTGGCATCAGAGCTCAGAAAGCCATGAAACAGGAACCATGGTAGAAGGCACAACCAGTATCTTCTTACATATCTTAACATTCTATGTTTTTGAGTTCCGGATTTGACAGGATTCATTATATGCTTTAAATAAGAGGATTGGTCCTCCACTCTAAGAAAATAGCTTCCGTATATACTTTTATTTGAAATTAGATTATCTGTTCTTATTACTTTCTTTTATACAAATCGATCCATTTAATAAATAGAGCCCCTAAAAGTTAGAACAGAAGGTGTTTTGAGTGTTTCGTCATTCACCCGTAAGGGCCGATCAACAGTACTGAGATACGGATAATCTCGTGTTTCTTTGACGTTTCTATATTATTGACGGCAAATTGAATGGGGACTGAGCTGTAACCACTAAGTAGTCTTTAGCTGTGGATGCACAGAATAATAAAATCCAGTCTTCGTTGCTGGCAGGAACATGGTGTCACTTCCCAACTATCCTCCTTATTTTTTTTAATGTTTATAATTTATATACTAATAAGCAAGCCTCTAAGCGCCTGATCAATGATGTAGAAAAATTATTAGCAAGAAGAGAAGTGTAAAAGTTGAATTCATCTATTAAACTAAATTGTTGGTAATTCTAAGTCGTTTTAAATTGTATTTTGGAATTCAATTATATGATAATTTGTGTTTTGGTGCTGTTTAGCTATTGGGATTGTTTGGAACGGGGTGGATCGGCCGGTGGCGGCGTAAGTAGCGTTGTGGTTCAGGTGAGCTGGGTTTATTTGGTATCGTTTAATGCACATCATAGGTTTGATCCCTTGGCTAAACCAAGTGGGTTTTGAATTTTTTGTTTTTAACCCTTGGATTAGGGACTCATCAAATTTTTGTTAAATACAATATTTTATTTGTTCAGTTACGTAGTGGCGTCACTAGGTGAATATTATCTTTGATGAGCTTGTGAGAAGTGCGCTAGTTCATCATACACCAATCGTTCCGTGGCCAACAAGCGCAAGCTTTCGTCGGAGTGGCTTTGAAAAGATTAAAAAATTAGTAGAAATGGTTGTTGTTTACGGCCGAAATATATGTACACTAGAGAAGAAGGTGCTTGTCATTATGTCATGTATAAATGCAGATTTAGGAACACATGGTTATGAAGTAGTTCTTGATAGAAATTAGGATAGAAATTAGACTTTTAATTTCTCCCAAGCCCCTCTGAAAGAAACCTTCAGTTCTTCTAGGACTCATGAATGGACATACGCTTGATTATATAAATACAGGATTGACTAGAGCAGAATTATTTTAAATCTTATCGTGAGCTATCATCAAGTAAACGATTACACCTGCCTTGGTCATCAATCAGATTTACTGGGTGGAGAGAGAGAGGTCAACGGGAAACCAAGAAGGAGAGGAAAGAGATGGAGAAAACTCAGGAATGCTTATTGCTACCTCACCAAAACCAACTTCATTCCACCTTTTACTTCTCTTTTCTCTGTTCGTCATTCGGGGAATACTTCATATGGGAGGGCTCGTACTATTTTCCACTGGTTTGTTATTCTGTGCTCTCGTCTCGGGCTCTTCTTTCTCTGAGGTTATCTTTCCAAATTTTACTGCTTCTAACCTGCTGTTCGTTGACAACAAGGGCGCTTTTCTGTTCTCTCGTAATGGAACATTCAAAGCTGCAATTTTCAATCCTGGAGGAGAAGCAACTAAATTTTACTTGTGTGTTATGCATGTGGCATCAAACACAATCATATGGTCTGCTAATCGTGATGCTCCTGTCTCGAGTTCTGGTAAAATGAATCTGACCATAAACGGTATTACAATTTCTGATCAAGGTGGCCACGTTAAATGGTTTACTTCTCCGTTGAAATCATCTGTTTATTCATTGTTACTAACAGAGATGGGTAATCTCCTTTTACGAGACCAGTTCAATCGTTCTCTTTGGGAGAGCTTTCAGTATCCAACAGATACTATTGTTACCGGGCAGGAGTTACCCGTGGCGACAGTGCTATCTAGTGCTGCATCAAATGATAATTTATCAACAGGTGATTACAGGCTTGCCATTGCTGATACAGATTTAGTATTGCAATGGCATGGGCAGACATACTGGATGACTTCTATGGATACTAGGGCTGTTAAGAACTCAAATGATAAGGTGAACTACATGGCGATGAACAGTACAGGTCTCTTTCTGTTTGGTCAAAGTGGATTGCGGGTTGTAATCCAGATTATTTTGCCACCTTCTAACTTCCGAATCGCCCAGTTGGGTGCTTCAGGTCAGTTTATCGTCAGTAGTTTTTCTGGCAGCAACAGGAGACAAGACTTTGTGGGGCCACTTGATAGTTGCCAGATTCCGTTCATCTGTGGGCGACTTGGATTGTGTACTGATACTATATCCAAGAGTCCAACTTGTTCATGTCCCCCAGGTTTCCAGAGTGATTCACGAAATTGGAAAGGTTGTCTTCCGATTGGTAGTCTATATTTGCCAATGGCTTGTACTTCAACCGAAAAATCTGGTCTATACAATTCCTCAGGTATTACGTATTTGGGACTTGGTTATGATATGGATTACTTCTCAACTATTTTCTCGAAGCCCATAAAGTATGGCGTAAATTTATCAGTCTGTCAAGACTTCTGTACCGCCAGTTGTTCTTGCTTGGGATTCTTTTTTCAAAATTCATCTGGATCTTGCTTTGCACTTGAAAATAAATTAGGCTCCTTTATTTTGAACAAAGGAGATGACAATGAGCAGTTGGGCTATATCAAAGCTGAAGTTTTAGCTACTCCAAATATTAGCAGTAGCTCAAGTAATGAAGAACAAGATTTCCCAGTAGTTGCTCTGGTGCTGCTACCTTTCACTGGCTTCATGCTCATGGTTGCTGTAGGTTTCCTTTGGTGGAGAAGATGGAGGTTTGCCGATAACAAAGAGATAAAATTATGCCATACAAACTCTCATTCGTCTGAAGATCTGGATGCCCTCTACATCCCAGGCTTACCTCAACGGTTCGAGCATGAAGAGCTTGAAGTGGCTACTGACAATTTTAATAATCACATTGGATCAGGAGGATTTGGTGCTGTATACAAGGGTACCCTGCCTGATAAAACCGTTGTGGCAGTCAAGAAAATAACCAATTTGGGAATCCAAGGGAACAAGGACTTCTGCACTGAAATTGCGGTAATTGGGAACATTCGCCATGTTAATTTGGTGAAATTGAGAGGATATTGTGCCCAAGGAAAAAAACGCCTTTTGGTTTATGAGTATATGAATCGCGGCTCATTGGATAAGACGCTCTTTGGCGGTGGACCTGTCTTGGAATGGCAGGAAAGGTTTGAAATAGCACTTGGAACTGCACGTGGGCTGGCATACTTGCACACTGGATGTGAACAGAAAATCATCCACTGTGATGTAAAACCAGAAAACATTCTTTTGCATGATCATTTTCAAGCAAAGATATCTGATTTTGGCCTCTCAAAGCTTCTAGGTCCTGAGCAGTCCAGCTTATTCACAACAATGAGAGGCACCCGTGGCTATCTTGCACCTGAGTGGCTAACCAACGCAGCAATCTCTGAAAAAACTGACGTTTACAGTTTTGGAATGGTGCTACTTGAACTTGTGAGTGGAAGGAAAAATTGCTTGACTAGATCCCAGAGTCCTAGCAATGATGAAAGCAATAGTGGTGGCACCCAATTAACATCATCATCAGTTTCAGGGCTTGTTTATTTCCCGTTATTGGCTTTAGAGATGCATGAAGAAGGGAGATATCTGGAGCTTGCTGATCCTAGGTTAGAGGGTCGAGTTACAAGTGAAGAAGTGGAGCAATTGGTATATATCGCTTTATGCTGTGTCCACGAGGAACCTGCATTAAGGCCTAGTATGGTTAACGTTGTTGGAATGTTGGAAGGTAGCATCCCTGTAAGTCACCCAAGAATAGAGTCTCTGAATTTCTTGCGCTTTTACGGGCGTAGATTCACCGAAGCTTCCATGATAGAGGAGGGGACTGAACAGAGTGAAATCATCTCCTTTCCACTTGCAAAAGCTTCTGCTACAAGTAGTACAATTGGCTCATATTCTAATTTATCCTTTATCTCATCCCAGCACATCTCTGGCCCAAGATAGTGCAGAAATACTGAGAGACATATTCGTTATGTAAAGTCTACTTCGGATGAAATTACTATACTCTTGGTGTTTCGTAATTTGTGATCAGTTTAACCTGTCTGTTAATAGAAGTGCAATGTTTATGTTTCTGTCTCAAAGTTACGGATGACCTGAACAGGAGAATGATTAGTAACGATTTCTTGCATATTTGTATAAGAGAATGTTATGGAAATGAGAATATTCTTGTATTTTCACGTGATATTCTTGATTTTGTGTGTGTGCGGGAATTTCGTATCGGAAAGAAATAGAATTAATGAGGGGCATATAAATGAAAAGGATCTATGAATTTAATATCTTAAAGTTTTAGGTTGAAGTTTAGTATTAAAGTTAACGAGTATGTAAATCTCTTAAATAATGGAGATGCTCATATGCTGTCATATATTTGTGGGCCTTGTGTAACAGAAAATTGGAAAATCCATATTTAAAAAGAAAAAAGAAAATCCACGGAAGAGTTTATTGGGCTGGACGGCCTGTAAATTAATTTCTGAAGGCTGGGGCTTGGAGTCTCTCCACTTCTTCCTTGTGTTTAGGCCTCTCAGGATAATTGGTTAATTCCTATAGTTTGTTGGTTACGTTAGAAAGTAGAGATAGAAATTAGAGATCTTGACTTTGGTTAGAGAACTGGAGAAGAAGACCTCTCATGGCGTACGTTGAACGAGGTATCTTCTCTCTCTCCTTCTGTCGCATTCCCTTTTCCATTTTTCTTTTTGATGATCCATTTTAGCTGAATATTTCTTGCATGTTAGGGCTTTATAACTTCAGTGGGTTTTGGAGTTTCTCGTTATCTGGATTCTGGGGTTCGTTTGGGTTCGAATTAATCGGGTAATGGGTATTAGTAATCCAAACGGTGTTTTCTGCGGCAAATTGGAATTTTATGTTCTAGGTTGATAAGAAAAGTGGGGTATTGAGGTTTGTGTAGCATATTTTGCGTATCTATGTTATGCTTTTGCAGATAGAGCTCGTAATCGGTTTCCTAAGATGTTGTGATGTTGTAAATGTTTGCAAGGTCCAATTCCCTTGAATTGAGATGGAATTTTGAAACAAATAGTAATTGTCGGTCTCGATTGTTCATTAATGAGCATCAGAGACACTAATTAACCATCAAGTGCTATGAATCTTTAATTTCCTGCTCCTTACATCGCTAAGGTTGGATTTGAAGAAAGTGTGGTGGTTGCTGGTCAATGTTGTTAAGAAGAGGGATTCCTGATGTACAATATATTCCAGACTTATCATTCTTCTTCTGCTTTTTTTCTCACGAATCACCTGTTGAAAGTTCCAACCATCTCTATCTCTCCTATTTTGTTTTAGATAGGCTTATGAATAGAAAATTGAGTCAGAAACTTCTAGGGTATTTCCTTGAGTTTTCAAATTATCTTATAAACGCTGCTGTTATGAATATCATATGATTACTTGTATTCTGGTGTTATTAATATTACCTTTTTTCAGCCAAGATGTTGTATTACCTTTTTTCAGCCAAGTTGTTGTAGTGTTTCATTATTTAGTGTAAAAATATTCAGATAGTACTTTTTCTTTATTACCAATCAAATTAGTAGTTTGGTAACTAATAACTTTAGATGATTGTCCCTAGGTTCAGGTCTTCACATTGTTGTGATCTGTACCGGAGTATAATAATGATTTACATTTTTAATACCTACGTTTTTCCGCATGCTATTGGTTTTATTCTTTGATGGTAGTTCTGCTTTGTGAAAAACATATGCAGGAAATACTCTATTGGTGGGCAATCTTACTTGCATGCGATCTATTCAGAAACAACATGTTAATGGAGTTAAAAAATTCATTGTTGGTTTTGGAATATGCTTTTACACTTTCGCATGACTTGATCAAATAATGTGTGGTGAAGAATGAAAGACAATTTCAACTTGTGCATTCTATCCCCTTCATTGTTATGAGCATGACTGCACAACCAAACTAATCAATCATCAACTTCTTTTTTGTTTTCCTTTCAGGTGTGGTGAAAACTAAGAGATCCATATGGCGGCTGAAAACAATCACTGATTTTTTCTGGGCAATTGTCAATTTCATAGGCGTGTTTTTTGCCACTTTGTTCTCGGTAATATGATGTTTCCCTTGTTTTTGTTTGCCCGATTTCTTGTAGCGTTCTAGATTTCACTTTCTTAGTGACTTCCATTTTTCCAGATGGAAAAATCAGATGCTTATAGAAAGGGATCTGGCTCTGGCAAGAAGTGGGATGGTGGCCCAGGAGGCCCAGGAAGTGGACCGCGCGGTGGAGGCCCTCCTGGTCCACCGCGAGGAGGACTAGATAACGTCCGGGGACTGAATGACATCAGAGGGGCTGACCACAGTAAGTTGCTTTTTGCTTGCATACTTACCATGGTGTTGAATTTTGGTTTCTTCACATTTTCTTAAACAATTTCTATCTCCTGATCTCTCTCTAGGTTCCTTACCCGCCTGTGGCTCCTGCTGTGGTTAGTTGTACAATCATTATCCGCAGCTTGTGATTGAAAATATGATGGTGTCTGTCAATGAAACAATGAAAATAGTTATATGCTTCTTATCTTATTTTCTTGAGACAGAGTTGGCCGCATGCTTTATTGTTAACAATAGCTCATAAAGGTATATCAGACAGCTCAAACGGTATGATTATGAGCATTCTGTATGGAAATTATGTTGGCGTTAGGCTTACTATGCATGCATCTTACTAATAAATGTAGATGCAGTTTATCTACTTCTCAGACTTCAACCAACATGCTCTTTTGAGACTTGAAAGAAAGGCATATGCATAGGTAGAACAAGATGAATATGCATTCCATAGCGAGTAGCAACATATTATCAGGCATGCATCAAAAAAAGGGATAATGAATTGAACTAAAAGTATAAAAATCTTTTTTTAAAATTTCCATTTTACTATTTTAGTATTAAAATTTTTAAAAATTAAACAATTTAGTTCAATAAATTATGAGTAACATATATAATAATTTTTACTTATTAAATAATCCTAAAATGTATGTTGATATGGATGACCTGAATTCCTCGAATATGATTAATCATAATGAATATAATTTTTTGAATCGAAATTATCTTATTTGAGACAATTCAATATTAAGTAGGCCTTTTGATTATTATGTATTAAGGATACGGAGTTAAATTTTTTATTTTAATGTCTCATTTTTAAAAATTTTGAATTTGTGACAATCTAGTATTAAGCAGGCCTTTTGATTATTATGTATCAAAAATACAAAATTAAAATTTTTATTCTAATATCTCATTTTTTAAAATTTTAAACTGTTAAAAATCAAACGTTAAAATTAAAAATTTAAAATAATTTATTATTTTTTAATTAGTTATTCCTTAAAAAGTTTTCAATGACCCTATATGGTATATTGTCAAGAGAAAAAGGTTTTTTTTCCAGTATATGGAATTCGGAATTTAGCAATAAGGTGAGACTTGCAATATTCAATGACGGTCATTTGAATGTTTCACCTACTAAAGCCTAGTTGTGCTTCAAATCTCTGTAATGGGGGAGATCATTTCTCTCGATCCCTCTCTTGACGTTTCTCCATCCACTCAGCAAGATTCTGACTTCCTGTCAAGTGACCTTTATCACGCCTTTTGTGCTCTGAACAATTATTGTTGAAAAGCGAACATGAAGGGTTAATCAGCACAGATAATTCTCTGCAAGTAGCAATATCTTAAAAGAAGTTGCTGCCGAATATGGCTAAGCAAAATTATTGCATCACCGCATCACACACGGAAGAATGCATGTAATTCAATTTCCTAGTAGCTAGGGATGATGTACGATCCATCAAACTAAGCGAAAAACAATCATCTCTGGTCTAATGTAACTCGGTTACCTTTCAACTCTGCATGGTAACATCCATGCATGCCTAAATCCTCAGTAGCTCCAAATGTCTGCCAACTTCTTTATATCACCGTTTACACACCACCTCTGCAATAGAGGAAATCGAGAAGCAGTTAATCGGCGTAATTCATATGAACATAGAGTGGATTAGACATTGAAAGATTACTAAATCTCCTCCAGTGAGGCACTTAGAGACTTCCTCCCTCAGTGAGTTGAGTTCTACTCCTGTTAAGTCCTCCGTCAATCGGTTGCCTATGCCAGTATGCCTAGTTCTGAGACGATTTGGTGATCCCTTCTACGGCCAACTCCATGGGTGTGCTGAAGTGCAACCTCTATTCTCTTGTCTAGGATATCCGTGTAACCAACCCTAAAACATTGCACATGTTGACAGCGGAGCTGTGACAAAAACAGAGAATGCCAACTTTCATAAATATGCTTTGACAACAAAGTTAAATCAAGATCAGCTGAAATGTCTCAACTTCAGGAAAGAAACCACACCTTACAATCATATCAGCATAATTAAACGGTCTCATTAATATTTATAGGGAGTGGATAAATGGAACAGTAGAACTGGAAAACAAATACATTAGAAACAATAGCAAGTTTCTTGTTAAAAGCATTTGTAACATGAGGACAAAACAATCACCCTTTGACATTGTGGTAATTGTGATTTAAAATATGGGTAATTCAGTCAATGAGAAGTTGACTCAGAGGGAAACAACTTGAACCGCGGAGGCTTACATTCTAAAAGTAGTTGTCAGGCCTCTATCATCAAAATAAAGGATAACCATTCTAAGACCGAAGGATTAGCAACAAAACAAATCAGTTTTAAAAGCTAGGGAGACCGAAATAAAAGCCCACGGATTGTAATACGTAATACGAACCTTCCTTCCGGCCTAGAATCAACAACGAAATTAGTATTAATGGAGAAAATGCGGAAAAACACCTGATTTGCTATCCATTTCTGATGAACGAGCTGTTGAAAGCAGAACTCTTTGAACTTTCGAGGAAAACTATACGAAAGTTGTTTGACTATATACCGTTAGTGTCTTTTTGTGTTTTTCTTAAAGCATGAACTTTTTAACAGGTCAGGGAATGTTCACGAACTTACTTAAGCACATAACATGAGACCTTAGCAGTTATTTATAGCAATCTTATTAGGTATCTTCATCACAGACCCAATACATGTCTGACTCACACTGATTAGAGCCCTTTTTTGGACTGGACTTCAACATATTGAACCAGATCTTTTACCAGGTTTCTTTATTATCTTTAACCTAGATTAAATTTTATTTTCTTAACCGTAAGATTATTAAAAATCGTAATTAATAATTGTCCAAATTAAAAAATTTCTAGCATTCTCCTCCTTAGATAAAAATTAATTAGAATAGTTGTAATGACAATAAAATTAGTAAAAGTGTTTAAGAAAAATCAGTGTATAGAATGACCAATTTTAAAAACATTTGATCCAAAGATAACGAAAGCCCAATATTCTGTCCCGTAAGGCTTTTGGTTCCGAAAAATATCAAATACATGTGTCATATATGACATAGATCCAATACAATGATGTATATCTAATGCCTCACTAAATTCAATGAGAAAAAAGAGTGTGGCAAACTATGATGATGCCTATATGATCTGAAATGTATCATTTTTTCGTTTGTAGGTCTCAATTTTTTTAAACTTTATGTTAAATTATACTAGAAATTTGTTTTCTTTTACTGAATGCTAAACTGCTTTAAAGAAAACCTGTATGGGCTTAAAAACTTATATCTCCCTATATCTTATCAAATCTATGGATTTATATATGTATCTATACGTGTCTTAACAACATAAGTTTAAGGTCAATCTGTATATATATGTCTAATGACTTTTAAAATGCTTAAGATCAACACAAGTCTTAACACTTTCACCTATATTATGACAATTTATAACAACTTGTATGATTAAAAACAAAATAATGATCATTTGTATTAATAAAATATACCATCATAACACATAAAAACATATAAATATAGTAAGAGCAAGCGCAGTGATCTCTAGCTAATAGTGTCTAATGACTTCAGTATACCCATCCTATACACATGCCTCTTAAAAATAATTGGGCAAAGTCTTTTATTAAAGGATCCCTCTGTCTTCAAATGATTCCACCTCAATGTCACCTTTATTTATCAATTCCTTCACGGTCAAATATTTGACCTACAAATACTTAGACCCTGTGATGTTCTTATTGTTGGTATTGAACAATATAGCAGGAAGATTATGACAATATAATCGAATGGGTCTAGCTATTGAATCAACCACAGATAACTTAGAAATCAAGTTCCTAAGTCAAACCGCCTGTGAAGCAGCCTTATAGTATGCTATAAACTCTACATGTATAGTTGAGAAAGTCACTAGTGTCTACTTGACACTCTTCTACGACAATGCATCATCTGTTAATATAAAAATCTACTATGATGTAGACTTTCTATCATCTAAACACACGACAAAATCTGAATCTATATAGCCTATAAGGTCTAGATTATTGACTTTTCTGAATGTCAATATATAATTCTTAGTTCCCTTCAGATATCTCAACATTTGTTTAACTGCATTTCAGTGATCTGTTCATGGGTTAGCCAGTTACCTACCCAGCAGTTCAACAAAAAATGCAATGTCCAGTCTAATGCACACCTAGGCATACATCAAGCTATTAACTGCACTAGAATAAGACACATTCTTTATAGTCTCTCTCTCTCTCTCTATCATTCTTTGGATATTATGTCAAAGATAATATCTCATTATAACAAATTGGTGCTGCGACAAATTTGCAATTGGCCATATTAAGCCTTTGCAACACTAGCTCAATGTATACTCTCTGTGAGGGACGTAACGATTATTGGGACTTGTCCTGGTAAATCTATATACTTAGGATAAAAGATGCCTCACCAAGGTCCTTCATCTTAAAATGCTTGACCAAAAGTTATTTAATGTCTTGCAACAAGGTCAATTCATTTGATGCAAGTAAAATATCATCCATATATAATAGTAGGAAGAAAACCTTGCTCCCCTTAACCTTGTAATACAAACATATTTTGACTTTATTTTCTACAAAGCCAAATAATGTAACAACCTCATCAAACTTAAGGTATCACTATCTAGAGGCTTGTTTCAAACCATACATTGATTTTCTCACGTTACAAACCATTTCAGCTTTGTCTTGATCTTGAAATCCTTCATGTTTTTCCATATAGACCAGTTTACAAAGGTCTCAATTCAGGAAAGCAGTTTTAACATCCATCTAATGTAGCTCCATATCATAATGAGCTACTATTGTCATAATCACTCTAAATGCATTCTTAGAGGATATAGGAGAAAAGGTAACTTTAAATTCAATATCTTTCCTCTGAGTGAACCCTCTAGTAACCAATTGAGCTTTAAACTGCTAAACTTTACCTTGAGAGTCCTTTTTGTTCTTGAAAAGCCATTTACAACTAATAGGTTTGCAGTTCTGAGGTAAGTCAACAAGCTTCCGTACTTTATTGTGCTTCACGGATTACATCTCATCTTTCATTACATCCTACCACAAATCTGCATAAGGTCCATAAATGGCTTCTTTAAAAGTAACTGGATGTATTACATGTCCAATATCATAGTCTTGTTTACCTAAATAGACTATGTAATCAGATGAGATAATAGGTCTTCTCACTCTAGTGGATCTTCTTAATTGAATTGGTTCAATATGCTCTTGTACCTCAGGAACCTCAATTTGTACAAGTATAGTATTGAGACTTTAATCCACCAATTCAGACTGTACAAGTGACGAATATGAAATAATTGTAGTATCCACCCTACTATCATCTAAAGGGTGAGAAAGATCACCCTTATTATAAACATCATACTCCAAAAACTTTGTTGTTTATGATTATACTATTTAGGATCTTCCATCTCTACAGTAAAATCTATATATCTTAGAGTGATCGTGATACACAACAAAATGACAACAAGTTGATGATATTACGTATTTTCTTCATAAAATTATACAAAAATACCTCAGCATGGTAGCCTCGTACACAAATGTGAGTGGAGCTAGGCTATCACCCCTTCTAGATTTTAAAAGTCGTCTTTGAAACTGATTTGCTTGGGACTTTGTTAGGTATATACAAGACAGTATTTATGGCTTCACCCCAAAGGTAATCAGGTAAATTAGTCATGCTCTGCATTGACGTCATCATGTTCTTTAAGTTGCAATTTTGCCTTTCGACCACACCATTTTGCTTAGGACTACCTGGCATATTGAACTGAGTTACTATTCTACATTTTTATACAAATTTGGTAAATAGACCATTTTCTTATTATGAAACCCTATGTTTGTCATAATATTCACCTCCATAGTTTGATATGACAATCTTAATGAACCTTTCCAATTAGTTTTCAACTTAAGCTTTAAAGATCTTGCATTTCTCAAGAACTTTAAATTTTTCTTTAAGCAAGAACACATATTCATAATGGGAATAGTAATCAATAAATGTCAGAAAATATCTTAAATTACACAATATAACTCTGTAAGGTCCACATATGTCCACTTGTATGAGGTTTAATAAGCCAAAAGCCTAGTTTAATAAGCCCAAAGCACATGTTGACCTCTTTTTCTTTATTTTGGTCAACTTATTGCTGCAATAGTCAACATCATCAAAATCTAAAGTTGGGAGAATGTTATCCTTGATCAATCTCAACTTTATCTCTAAAAATATGACCAACCTTTGATGTCACAACATGTATGACTTATCCTTTATTAAAGTTCTCTTTCTAATAACCTGCTCAACAATATATGAAGAAGTGTACATATCATTAGGTGCAAGACACATTCTATATAAACCATATGATAAGAAAGCAATACTAATATGTTTTACATTGAAAGATAACTTTAAAACAAAAAATTCAATGACAAAACTACAACTTATTTTATCCAAAATAGATACAGAAATAAAATTTCATATTAAAGATGGTATATAAAACATGTCATTTAACACAAAAGTGAACCATATATTTAGATTCAAACAAACATCCCCTACAAAGATTACATTAACTTCTTCATTATTTCCTACTAACAATTTTTCCAAGCAACATGATTAGAGGCTCCACTATCTAGCCACCAAGATCTTGATGTGGCTGTAATAAGATAAACTCATGGATCATACAAGCCAAGGAGTCACTTAATAACTCTTGCTTTTCTTTCCTGGTTTTATACTTCTAGAAATCCAACTTTTTATGTCCCTTGTTCTTATAAAATAAACACCTCATACTCATTACATCCACAGGACTTCTAGCAACACTAGATTGACCAACATTCACATGTGAAGGAAATTTTGATTTCTTAACTTTGAATTTATAGGGCTCTAACTTTGCCTTCCCTTTGGTTACTACTAAGGTTATATGAGTTGTGTTCTTCAGATTCTCCTTTTCAATAACACAGAAGGCGAACAAGGCATTTATGTTCCAAGCTTCATCCTAAGAGTTCTATGTGGTAACCAAAATACCAAACTCTGATGGAAGTGTATTCAAAGCTTGGTGAATAATACAAGCAGCAGGAGTATAAATGTTTAACACCTTCAGCTTAGGCTACAGATGGACCATCTTAATGATTACTCTCTCACTCCCCCTAATCCCGTATATCTCATCGAGTACAATACCATCAGTAAGGTACCTATTTCATCATTGGAAGATACATTATTGAGGAAGTCCCTTGATATGGTAATTTTTGGAAGTCCACTAAGTATGTTCTGGAATGGATCTCTTTATGGTCAAATAACACATCCTATTTGACCTGTCCAAGGCTGCGTATGTTGCTTTCTTAGCCTTTAAGCTTATAGATGTAGGGCTAGATGACCTATCCTTGACCATGGCTACGTTGATTTATGCCATCTCCAATGCAAATTCCACATCTTGCCTCCATTTCTTAATGAAACCAATAAGGGTTTTAATGGTAACATTGTTATTATTCATAGAAAAGGTTAGTACTAAATTGACAATGTAATGATAAGCACAAATGTAGGATAACTGTGATACTCAAAGTCATAAATGGTATCTATAATGAGAATCTTATCACACATATCATGAAACACCTATGATTTAAATACATAATACATGCAAATCAAACATTCACATAAAAACGATCAAAGTACACACCATTAACTTTCATAATTCTACCACTTGTGGTTGAATAGATCACTTAAACAATGACTTTCTTCCATCTTATGCCTTTATGCACATCTTAAAATCTCACATAAGGCCCACATTTGTGGTTAAAATAACCAAACATCAGACCAGAGACATTCTCAAACATGCAAGTAGAATAATTTAAATACTAACTTGAAAGTCCACTATAGTGACTGTGTTCTCATTAGTACCCAAATAGATCAACAAACACAAGGGATACAGCTGTATGTTATCCTCACATTTTGTATGGGCATATGATATATGATAATTTACAATTAATAATGCAACCTCCTTATGCCCATACTCATTGTCACATATTAGTGTTGAAAACATTATCAATACACTTTATTTAAGGATTCATCATAAGGAAAATCTCAATCAAGGTGATAATCATGCGATATGAAACAATGAATATATTATATGAGATATCAAAACTACATGTACCTCTTTTATTTCAAGTCTAAATCATGAAACTTCACTCAGAGATGACTTTAATAACCTTTATTTGATTGTTCTAAAGCTAAACCTTATTTATTACCAATGTAATAAACCCAGAAAATTAAAAAAACTCACTTTATAAATTCACAGGACCCCAAAACTGACCAAAAATAAACTGAGGGATCATATTGTGAATTATAAAAAATTTGAGGTTTTTTTTGTCTTAGAGTGTACTAACATGCATCATATGCATACAGATGCATAATCCATGCCTAATGCACCATATGCATACAGATGCACACTGCCTTCAAAGGCCCATGTGTGTACCCGTAGACGAGCCCAACTCCTCAAACGCATGTGTTACATGCGTCAAACATGCATCACATGATTCTTGTATTGTTCACCAAGCCCTGAATACACTTCTATCAGAGTTTGATATTCTGGTTTCCATATACAACTCTCAGGATAAAGCTTAGGATATAAATTTCTTGGTCACCTGTTATGTTGTTGAAGAGGAGAAGTTGAAGAACATAACTTACACAATCTTAGTAGCAACCAAAGGGAAAACAAAGATAAAGCCCTATAAATTCAAAGGTAAGAAATCTAAATTTCCTCCACATGTGGATGTTCATCAATCTAGTGTTGTTAGAGGTCCTAGGGATGTAAAGAGTATAAGGTGTTTCTTCTATAAGAATAAGGAACATAAAAAGCTGGACTGCCAGAAGTTTAAAACCTGGAAAGAAAAGAAAAAACTATCAAGAAACTCCTAGGCTTATATGATCCATGAGACTAATCTTGCTATAGCTACATCAAGTTCTTGGTCACTAGATAGTGGAGTCTTTAATCATGTTGCTTTCACAATGCAAGGATTCATGCACAAGAGAAAGCCAAATAGGGAGGAGGAAAAACTGATGTGGGAAATAATGAAGAAGTTAATGTAATCTTTGTAGGGGATCTTTGTTTGAGCCTTGATACAGGATTCACTCTTGTGTTGAATGACACGTTTTATATATCATCTTTTAGACAAAATTTGATCTTTGTATTTGTTTTGGATAAAGAAGGTTATAATTTTGTCATTGAAACTTCTGCTATTGTAAAGTTATCTTTCTATGTAAAACATATTGGCATTGCCTTCTTGTCATATGGTTTATATAGAATGTGACTTGTCCCTAATGAAACGTATGCTTTTTCATATATTGCTGAGCAACTTACTAGAAAGAGAACCCTAACAAAGGTTGTCATACATGTTATGACATAAAATGTTAGGTTACATTTTTAGAGATAGAGTTAAGAGATTGAATAAGGATAACATTCTCCCAAATTTATATTTTAATGATCTGGAAACATATGTTGACTGTTGCAGGAGTAAGCTAACAAAAATAAAGTCTAACTGATTAGACCTCATACATATGGACATATGTAGACCTTATAGAATTACATTGTGTAATTCAAGATATTTTTTGAAATTTATTGATGATATTTCCATTATAGATATGCATTTTTGTTTAAAGAAAAGTACGAAGTTCTTGAGAAATTTAAGTTCTTTAAGGCTAAAGTTAAGAAGTAATTGAAAAGGTCCATTAAGGTTGTCATATTAGAACGTAGATGTGAATATTATGGCAAACTGAGGGTTTTAGGATAAGAAAAGGGTATGTGGCATAGTAGTTTAGTTCACTATGCCAGGTGGTCTTGAGCAAAATGGTATGGCCAAAAGGCGTAATTGCACCTTAAAGGACATAATGAAGTTAATGCAGAGCAGGACTAATTTACCTGATTACTTTTGAGATAAAGCCATAAAGACTACCTTGTATATACTCAACAGAGTCCCAAGCAAATCAATTTTAACGATGCCTTTTGAAATCTAGAAGGGGTGGAAGGCTAGCCTCACTCACAATCGTGTATGAAGCTACCTTATTGAGGTACATTTGTATAATCCTTATGAAGATAAGTAACATTCTTATTCCACTCATTGTTGTTTTGTTTTTTTACAAAAATAAATGGTATATTACTATGGATAAAACTGTTACAACGTTACGAAATTCATAAGTTCAAGGCAATAAATGCCAATTGTTAGATTACAAAATATGTAAAGAAGGCAAGAAGTGAAGATTATAAAAGAAAAAAATGATAGGCTTCATAAATTTACAGTTGCCATCTTCTCTTCATATCCAAGGAAAGGGAAAGGTGTGCATTTTTGGCAAATAAACCAGCTTTGATATGATTAATGATGTTGTCCACTAGCTAATATTTTTCCTCTTTCTTGTCTGTAAATTAGCATTGGTTTCATTCCTTCCAAATGCTATTTATGGTGATGGTGAATGCTGCTGGATAAAGGGAGGCATTAGGAGTACCCTTCTTGGTTTTGCTTAAGGTCCGTTGCAGTACATGATTCCATTCATAGCTATCATTGTGAGAAGATAACAAGTGTCGAATCCAGCTCCAAATAGCCTTGAAATAGGTACAGGTGAAGAATAAATGTTCACGAGTCTAAGTTTCCATGTTACATACTAAGCATATATCATCAACTCGTCCATGCCACTGATTCCATATTTTAAGTCTGTTTTTATTGTAAGCCACGTGATGAAGGCAACCTTGGGACTAATAGAGTTATGAAGAGAAAACTAAAGGATGAATATGGAGTAATTAGACAAGAGAAGATAACAAGA
Source organism: Erythroxylum longipes (assembly GCA_027563885.1). Lineage (NCBI taxonomy): Eukaryota > Viridiplantae > Streptophyta > Magnoliopsida > Malpighiales > Erythroxylaceae > Erythroxylum > Erythroxylum longipes. Next base: position 5,896,945 of record JAOQMS010000002.1, on the reverse strand, counting down.
TTATTAGAAAAAAAAGCCCGATTTGGGTTTAACTTCCAGAAAATGACATCCTCCGCTGTTGCATTGTTTAAGGTATGAAGATTCGTTGCTATTTTGTTAGATATCTTGAGTACTCTAACGGATACAAATTTTACTGTAGATATAGAGATCAAGAATAATATAATCATAAACAACAAAATTTCTATAGTATGATGTCTGTGATAAGGGGCTGCTTTATTGGTAGTTTGGCTTAGGAACTTAATTTCTGAGTTGTCTGTGGTTAATTCAGTGGTTAGAATCATTCGATTATATTATAATAATCTTTCTACTATATTGTTCAGTAACAACACATCACATGGTCTAAGTATTTGGAGGTCAAATAATTGATTGTAAAGGAATTGATACAGAAAGGTGACATTGAGGTGGAGCATTTTAGGATTGAGGATATACTTACTGATCCTTTAACTAAAAGACTTCGACCAATTATTTTTAAGAGACATGTGTATAATATAGGTGTACTGAAGTCCCTAGACACTGTTAGTTAGGGATCACTGTGCAATGTTTTTGTAATACCCCCTATACGAAACCTACAACCATCCATACATAAGGCAACCAATTTCAATACATACATTCAAGGCATGCATTTCAATTCAATGCTATACATATACACATTACAAAACTCCTCAATGCTTAACATTATCATTTAACAGTAGTAAAACATTTTTACATTTACATGGTAATCCAAAAGAAAACATACAATTTTTGTTAACCATTACATGTGCAATCATCTATAACTAAAAACACCTTCCAAAAGTACATTTTATTCTATCTATTGGTTTTGGTCCCTGTAGATGTTCCCTGTACCTCACTTATATAACTTAGACCTGCATGGATTAACACCCGTGCTAAGCTTGAAAGCTTAGTGGGGAAACGCTTAATTTAGATGACCACTCACAACAGTTATCCACTAAGAACACACATTCAGAAATATCACAACTCATATACTATAAATTCACATTCATGAACCAAACATTGATATTCAATACTCATATAAACAATGATGGCATACTTAAACAAAATACATAATGCAAATATGCTTCAACATATTATCCATATACTAAAAATGCACATTTATAAGCCAAATATTGATATTCAACGCTCATTGATACAAATATAATTGCACACTATTACAATTCATCATTATAACCATTACAAATGCTCATCAATGCCAATTATTCATATTGTCATGCTGTATTTCTTATTTATGACTGTTAAGTTTCCTTTCTGTGTTAAGCCTGCACATTTTTTTTGGTGTAGATAACGGATGTTGTGGATATCCGAAGATATCGAATTGTAGATACCTGAAAATATCGAACTGTGGACTTCTGTGATGTCAAACTATAGTAGCTGCACTGTAACCCTATAGGCATACCTATCTATCCACAACTTAGACAATAGAGTAGGCACTATAACATTTCCTTTAACCATTTGCAAATTTCACAATTCATATATTAACAAATCATATGATATGCATTTCAAGTCCTAAAATCTGTATTTACATTCATACAGGCAATTCATGGCTTACCACCATTATAAGGGTATGAAAATCACACTTATATAATCATACTATACACATATCAGTAATGAATATGGATACAAATCATTTACGTACATGTAAATTTTCTTTGGAATGCGTTATGCTCAATCTTATATTCTAGTGTTTAATCACCCAATTCACATATGTTAAGTCCTATTTCATTTATTTCTAGGTGTTCAAAAAGTTTCATACACATTCAAAAAAGTTTGGATAAGATTTGGTAGAGATCGGAAACAAAAATAATGTTATGGTCGTGACAGATACTTTCTCTATTCATACCACTATGTGTTACTTAATATTCATATAGAAAACGTCAGAACTGGGTTTCTATGTCTTCTAGAAATTTGTCCCTATGTGTTTCTAGTTTCTAAAACACTAAAGATCATACCATTAGGACTTATAAAACATGATCTATAGACCAAATATCACATAATGCTCCAAAACAAGGGCAACATCAGATCACCATTTTATATCCTAATTTCCAACATAATAAAGCCAGAATTAAGTTAGAGTCTCTTCTAGATATTTTTATTTCTATGTCTTATATTTCATATGAAACTAAAATCACACAATTTGAAGGTCTGTAGACTAATTTATGATCCAAACAATGTTACTGGTTTAACAAACCTAAACAAAATTCCACTACACAATACTCTCTTGTCATAGTCAACCAATTCTATGCAAGATAACACCAAACCATTATCACAACAACCATTCCACATCCAAATGAAGAGGAGAAAAATTTAAAGTTAAGCCATCAAAGTATCGTCCGTCTCCCCTCTCCATATGTCTTTTCATGAATTTTTTAGTTTTAGACACATGTTTCAATCCCATTGGACCATATGTCACAATCCTATTAGACCATGTGTTACAATCCCATTGGACCACATGTTATAATTATATTGGACCATGTGTTAAAAATTATATTGGACCATGTGTTACAATTCTATTTGACCATGTGTTACAATTCTATCGGACAATGTGTTACAATTCTATCGGACCATGTGTTACAATTCTTTTGGACACACATGCTTTAATCTTATTAGTCCATGAATTGACTTTAGGAAACTTTCATATTGTTCCTTTAATTCCCACATTGGCCTATAATCTTATCAATTTATTTCATTCCCCTATGCCTTAAGTTTCTAATGACATAAATTTGGTTGTTCGAAAATAAGGACAATAGCCAGAACTCAAGTTCAAAACAGAATTCAAAACTCTTAAGAGGTATAATCAGATTTCAGTTCCTTCATTCTTCTTGTTTTAGAACTATGTCTCTATTTTAATCTCTAATTAAAACTATTCAATTTATAGGTCTACAAGCCAAGATATGGCTAAATTACAGAAATCTATTTAGTAGAACCTATCCATTTAGCGAGGTACGTATCCCAAATCAACTAACTTCGGTCATATCATACAAGAGCAACATAAAAATACATCCATTTTAACCAAAAACATCCCATTTACTTATGGAATACTTCTTTTATTACTTCCCTCAAAGTATACAAAGGAATGTTGCCTTAATCTCTGTGTGAAGAATCAGGCTCAAAAGAGCTATTTATAGGCGTATCTAGATTGATGGCCAAGTTAAAATTCTAACAGAACTTAACTACCTAGATTACATCTTAACTACCTAGATTACATCTTAATCTTATCATATTACATCAAATTATCTAATTAGATGACATCTGCACCTAAATAGTACTGTATCTGATAAAATTTAGCTACATCATAACCAACAAGATAGAAGATAACATCTATCTAGGAATGATCCATCCATATCCGTGAAGATCTCCACTATTTTCATATGATCCTCCCATATGGTCTTTATCCTTTGGATCTTATGTATATCAGCTATAATCTTATCTGCCACATCATCCATGATCTTCCTGTGTTCTCTATCCGTTGATAATGAGTCATCCAAGCCTAAAGCATGTCATAGTACACTGGTTCGATCCAATACTTACCCATGTCAAGTCCATTAGTCATGTTTCGTTCATTTTAGCATACACTAAGTCATTAGTCCATCAATAACTAAAACTTAGCCAAGTTAACTCGTACAAGGTTCGAAACTCTACCAAAATTTGCACCAGACTTGATCTAACTCACTAAATTATCTTAGAACTATTGTATGCCACCATCATGCATGTGATCTAGCTAATCTTCCACCCAAGGCCCATTTCTAACTAGTTGTGAAGTGTCTGCATGTGTTAGGGGGCTAACACTAGCCTAAAACATGAGAACATATATTTCTAAAATGTTTTATATCATTAAAAAATCAATTATATTATTATTTACATTTTCAACCACTCACTCCACTCTCTAAGACACATATCTTATTTTGGAAAAAAATTATGTACTTTTTCAATCACCCCCCCTCATCCCTCATCTCCTACTTTTTTCAAACAAATTTTATAAAACAACACTCATAAGTCAAACAATGAGATAAGCAGAGTTGAGCAGCAACAAAAAGCAGTGATAAAGGGCAACAACAACTGGCGATCGCAGTGATCGCAATCGACGATGGCGGTGACAACATTGAGTTAGAAGGGGAGGCTTATGATTTTCAAAGCTATTGGGAAAAAGGAATGGGCTGGATGAGATAGGAGTCTGAATTTTTTTTAATTTAATCCTTCTTTTTTTCAAAAATTTAAATTATTACCTGGTATTCACACAAGTTAGTACTGATCAATATTGACCAGTATAACTAATACTGGTTGGAATCGTCATTATTATCTGGTATCTTTATCTGAAACAAAATTACTAATTTTTATATCATTTTTGATCAAAATAAAGCATTCCAATCAGGATCATTATTATGGTACTGGTGGACCCCGTTTCCGAAGTCCAACTCGCATGCAGAATATCTTAATACGTGAGTTTATCTCCCAAAGAGAACACCTTGATCATTATCGAATTATCTTCTCAAAACTCCCCTTTTTTAGGCTCAGCTCAGCTCTTAGAATAGTCGATTACTACGATGGTAGTCGACTAGCCCATTTATCCCCTTTCAACCGGAATACCTCAAGGATCAGCGTTGGTGAGTCCACACTTTACACATATACTTGCTTCGGGGCTATTAGTATAACTTGTCCTATAGGCATCC
>JAOQMS010000002.1:5874485-5892163 GCA_027563885.1 Erythroxylum longipes | reverse complement strand
TACTTAAGTTACATGCCAAAAATGCCCTCAATTCATTCTTATGCATTTATTCCATAAACTATTATACTTAATTTAACAAAAAAAATTTCTGGAGCCAACAGGTACGATATTCAATTCTTTATTCTGGATACAAGAAAAAGAGGTAACTTTCATGGGATACAAGAGTATGTAATGTTTTGATTGTTTGAGCCTCAATTTAAGAATTAAAAGTAACGAAACATTTTATTCCTTTTGTTATATAGATCAAATATTTTAATTAGTTTCGCAAAAATAAAGATAAAATTGACCTTAATAGTTTCACTAAAATTAAATTTAAATATAAATATTTTAAAGAGTTAAAAAATCTAATATTTCATAAACGTTTAATTTAAACTTCAACTTAATTTTTTTATTAATGTTGCATTACAAAAGGTATATCTATATTTTTATGATTATTTTATTAAATGTATAATCTGCATGTAAAAGTGTCTAAACATAAAAATATAAATCCTCTTTCGCTCTCTCTTTCTCTTCAACTTACTTACCATATCTCCATCATTGCTCATCTATCGAGTCAAACATCTTGATCTTTGGTAAGAAATATGTTTGATCATTATGGAAAGATCTTTAATATTGTTAGGTCAATAATTTTATGAGATTGAACAACAATAATATCCAATGAAGTGTCTAAATGCTTATTTTTGTACCTTTAAATCAAGGTGTAAAATAAAATTAAAATGTAGACATGCAACAAAGAATAGTAATTGTAAGAACCATTTGCTCAAAAATAGCATTCAAATAAAAACTTGAAATTGAATAAACCAAAAGCATAAACAATTGATTTTATTGCCTCAAAAAGCATACACCATTAGATTTTTTGTCAACTAAGCCTTGCTAGTAAAAGGTTAAAAAAAAATTGTGAGCACAATTTTATAAACAAATGTAACAACAAAAATAAAAATAAAAATTATGGCACACAATTTTATAAACAAATGTAACAATAAAAATAAAAATTATGGCATTTGCAAAAAAACTCACATCTCTCCATCTTTACAATATCCAATAGTAATACATACATAGCAATCATATAAAGAAACAAAAGATAAATTATATTAGTAAGAGAAAAGCTCACTTTTTTTAGAAAAAACGTAATCTAGTTGTACACATTTATAACTGATTAAAGCATGTTCTGAAAGGAGAGTTAACAAAGTGTAGAAAAAGAAAAAAGAGAGAAATATGAGTGATGTTTGATGTGAATGATAAAGGATAAATTATTTACGGGATTTAATGCAGAAAGCCCTCTAGTGAAGTGGTAAAAATAAAATCAAGGGTCAAACTGAAAATAAATTCACTAAATCTAAAAATAGTTAAATATAAGCATTAAGGTTTTGAGCTATTGACTTTAACTCAAGAACACCTTACAAAATAGCCATAACTAATCTCTCATTAAGCTCTCCTAAAAAAATTTTTAAGATTGAGTACAAATTGATATGTGTGATGTATCGACACTAATACTAATCCAATCATTCATAGAAATCAAACTTCAATAAAAACTATAGTTGAACAATGCTATTTGGACTTTACAACTCTTCTTCCATCATATGTTTATCTTAGGTAACTTTTATATCTTACCTAGCCTTTTAAATTTTAAAATAATAAGATTTTATACCACACACGGTATCTCAATCGACCATGTGTGGTGAATGTGTTCCTTAAAAGCTTGACTTTACAAAGATACAAAGTCCTAGAGACTTAAATTGTCAGTGGACATGATCGTGTTCACTATCCACATGGGTGTGTTTGACTCCACATAGATATGACTGTCCTTATATGTCATCTTTCAACTTGTGCATGGTTACAAAAGATTACATGTTTCTCCATATGGTTATCTTCATCATTAACACGAGCGGATATAACCCAAATTATATCTTTAACTCATCAATTTCTACCTCAATTATGCCTGATCTTCTTCTTTTGATCTATGAAGACAAGTAACACTTCCAAAGCCTAAATTTATGATATTTAACAAAAAAATCTGTAAAATGGGGCTAGACTAATAACGATATCCCCCTCCAACCCATTTTGAAGGAGAAATCAATCACTATATTAATCACTTAAAAGCCATCTTGATAAGTTTACTACAAAGCTCAAGCTTCATCAATATGTCGACACCATTCTTGTCCAAAGAATCTATTGCCTCTTACATTATATTGAGCCAAGAGTCATTGTCTTTGAGTGGTGGAATTTCTTGGAAATTCTTTGGTTCCCTCTTGACAGTGACTAGGAGTCTGAACTAGGGTGTCTCGTTGAAGGCTTCTTCTCTCTAGTTGACCTTCAAAGTTGGACTTCTTCCAATACTTGTGCAAGTTGCTTCCCTTACTCATGATGCTTATAAATTTCTTCTATATCTAGGGATGGAAAATATGGCTAGCTTGACTTTTGCCTTGGTTGACCGAGCCACAGAACGAGACTGCTTATCCAGTCCTGACCTGTGGCTCGATGGAAAGATACAAAATGATGTTGTTTTATCAAAAACTAAGTCATTTTGTAAAATGTTTTAAAAATATGAGATGGGGCAGCGCCAACCCGATGGGACATGGACTACCCTGCCCATTTCCATCCTTATCTATATCATCCACAATATATGGCTTATGTAGCTCTTCTCCATTAGATTGTATCTGATCATTGTAATCATGTGTTAGCTCATATCCTTTGCCTTCTTCACTTATAGGTTGATTAACTATAGTATAAATATGAGAAGTATCTTTAGTACTGAAAAACCAATTAAAGAAAGTAATCTTGTCTTCTTTGATGAGATCTAAACTCATCTCATGTTCATAGAAGACTAAATCATTGTTTCAAACAACTTTCTGCTTTTCTTGGGTAGTACAACCTATAACCAAACTCTTCATCTCCGTATCCAACAAATATACAAGGAGTAATCTTTGAATTCAAATTCGATGCATATGCTTAAAAGCTTTGCATTTGAATACCTTTAGATATGTATAATTAAAATCCTTCCCCTTTCATTCTCTCTCAAGAACATCAAGATCTAATGAACTGAAGAAGTTTTGCTGATCATATATGCTACAGTTCATGCCATCTCACCTCAAAAGGACTTTGGTATATTGGACTCCGTCTCCCTTTCCATCTTGAAATGAAATTTTTTAAAGGTCTTAAACACCTAATTTTTTCAACATAAACACCTAAGTCTTACAAGTAGCATCATCAGTAAAAATAACAAAGTTCTTCCTACCTCCTAAAGACTCCTTCTCAATAGGACCACAAATATTGAAGTGATCTAGATCTTTTATGGAAATACATTCAATGTTGCTTTCCAGTCATACAATGATCACATTAATTGAGAGAAACATTAATTTTTTGCAAGGATAAATGATTTGTCTGCTAGCAATTTCCTGCCTTACTCATTAACATATCCCAATCTCGATTGTCAAATTTTTGGAGAACTATTCTCCTCAATGGCATGTAGTTCTCTAATACACACCTTCAAGTATGTCATATATAAGGTGCAACACAATCCACCATGAGTAACCGTTAATACTCCTTTAGATAGCTTACATTTTCCATCCTTAAATGTATGTCAATATCCTTCTTAGTCAAGCACATTAATAAAAAATAAAACACATTAATAAAAAATAAATTAAGGAGCAAATTTGAAATGTATTCTACTATTCTCAAAGTTAAAATGCACCCAATATTAGTTTAAATTTGGATGTCACTCATGTTGACTATGCTAGTGGAGCTCTAATTTTCCATTTTCATACTTCCAAAATCACCACTCCTATAACTTGTGAAGTATTCTCTCTTTGTAATATAGTAATAAGAAGCCATCAAATCAACAAGCAACTAGAAATCTGAGTGAATAATGTGGAGACATTCACTGGTCACAGATTAATGATACGTCATCATCTATGCTTGAGGTTGTTGTTGTAGTGTTATAATCATCTCCATATTTTTTCCATCTTGTTTCTTTTAGTCTCTCTACCACTTGTAGTAGAACTTTTTTATGTGACCAAGTTTGGTGCAATAGTGACACATCCTGTTCTCCTTACTATCTCTAGACTTGAGCATATTCTTAGACTTGTCTGACCCTTTGGAACCTCTACCTTTACTTCTTCCTTTATTCTCTACCGTAAGAGCTTATACATCATCCACATTGATCTCCTTCTTCCTAATCTCTTAATTAAACATGCTCTCTTAATCTCATCCAAAGAAAGCACATCATCCAGAATGAAGTGATTGATAGTCACAACCAAAGTAAGGAAAACAAGACTTGTAGGTCATAATCAAGGATGATCTTCAATATAGTCAACTTGTTGATGATATTTTAAAATTTGTTGAGATGCTCCGACACTAATTTCCCAATCTTTAACTTCAGGCTCACAAGCCTTTTAATTGGGGAATTCTTGTTATGAGTGGTCTTCCTCTCATAAAGACCCTCTAACTTCTTCTACAACTCGAAAGGATCCATCTCTTAGGATATATGGTTCAATATACCGATATCAATCAATTATCTAATGATTTCCAAGGTCTTTTGCTTCATCCTTTTCTACTCTTTGTCTATCATCTTCTCTAACTTAGATGGGACATTGTTTTTCATACTTTTGCCTACATCGATTGAATCACAAATATCCTTGCAATTTAAGAGATTTTCCATCTTAGGTCTCTATATCGAGTAGTTAATTAATGTCAACTTCGCTATAGAGTTATTGTCACTCTTCATACCTAAGGCTATGATACCAGTTGTTGGGACTCTAAGCAATAACACTCACAGAGTCAATGAAATCAATCAACCAATAAAAAACTACTTAAACAATAAAGATAACTAAAGGATAAATTGCACACAATATTATTGTGTAAAAACTGACAATAAATATACTAAATCCAAAATAGTAGGATACAAGCATCAAAGTTCCAAGCTGTTGACTCTAACTTAAGAACACCTTGTTAAACAATTAGAGCTAATCTCTCTAAAGCTCTTTCTTAAAAATTCTAGAATTTAGTCTGTGTGTGTGTGTATATATAGACACTCAGACACACACTAATACTATTCCCAATTAATACAAAAAGTTAAACTTCAACAAAATTGCAGTCGAACAATGCTATTTGAACTTTAAAACTCTTCTTTTATCATGCATTTTTGTCTTATGTAACTTTTTTAGCATTTTAAACTTCAAAAGGATAAGATTTTATATGACACATCATCACCCACAAAACCGCATGTGAAGATTGTGTTCCTTAAAAATTCGATTTCATATTGATACACTGTCGATGGACACGACTATGTACACCATTGACACGGGCATGTCTGTCCTCAAGGTTAGTCTTTAACTTATGATATAGAAGCTTACACATTCATCCATACAGTCATATCCACTATTAACATGGGTGTGTGTAACTCAAACACAAGCGTATACTTCAAAAATAGCTTCAACTCATGAGTTTATGCTTCAGATTTACCTAATCTTCATTCATTTTAGTCCATTAAGACAACTAATATTTCCAAAGTCTAGATTTAGTGGTTTTGACAAACAAACATTTATAAAATGAAACTAGAGTTACAACAAAGTAAACATTTAATAAGAGGTCAAAAAAATGTCATATTTACTTTTTGCAAATTTTGTTTATGTTTAAATGAATGTTTGTGAATTATGAAACATATCAAAATATTTAAATTAAATTAAGATAAAAATACCAATTTAATTATTTTTACCCAAAATAAGGAGAACAAGAAGTAAGTCGTAGTTAATTTATTTGGTTTAAAATATTTAAATTAAATTAAGATAAAATTTAATTATTTTTACCCAAAATAAGGAGAACAAGAAGTAAGTCGTAATTAATTTTTTTGGTTTAAATGTTGATGCAGCTAAAGCTTACTCCCTTGTGCCAACTCTCTTCCACATGTTCTCATCCACTCATTTTACAATAAATTAATGAAATGTGTGAATAAGAATAAGTGGAACATGACAATACAACAGAGAATATGTTCCCATATGTGAGTCGGATCATCTGGGAAGGGTTAGATCTAGGTATTGCCATGTTAGCATCAGCACTGACAAAAGGGAGAGTGAAGGGGATTCAAATCCTCTGTACCACTTTTCCCTGTGCCCCATGTGCCAATAACATCTCGGCCATCCAATTTTTCTCTTTCCTAATTATTGTATGGTTAGATGTTGTTTGCAACATGGGGCACAGGGAAAGTAGCGCAGAGGACTCATTTGAGTCCGAGTGAAGGTCATGGGCTCCGTTGAGTTTATGGATGAGGTATAGATGCAACAAACCCATAGGTAGTTAGACAATTCAGCGTGAACCCCAAGATTTAGGCTGCGTTTGGTGATCAACGAATCAGCTAAAAATTAGCTGATTCATATCTTTCAGCTGTTTGACTATTTCAAATAGCCGAAAGTTTTGTTTGGTAAGAAGCTAAATAGTTAGTTGATTTATATCAAACCACCGAATTTAGAAAAGCTGCTATTGAGCAGCGTTTTAAGTAGCTTTTTCATCTTTAGCTAAATTCGTGGGAGTGAAAAATCAATTATACCCTCCTAAATAAATAAAGTTATACATTAATTAATTTTTGCAAGTCAATTTATGCCTAATTACAATTATATTTTATGTTTGGATGTATCATCATCATCATCACTATTATCATTATTATTGTTGTTGCTGCTGCTGCTGCTGTTGTTTTTGTCATTGTTGTTGTTGTTGTTATTGTTGTTGTTATTGTTGTTGTTGTTGTTGTTATTATTATTATTATTATTATTATTATTATTATTTTATGTTTTATGTTTTTTATTAGAGTTATAAACTTAATTTTTGTATAATTAAATATTTAAAATCTAAATTTCTATAAGAATATTCAACGAAATACTAAGATATATAATATTCATACCCTTATAATTTTTTTTTAAATTTATGTCCTCATAAGTCATTTTACACATAAACAGCTAATACTAAAGAGCTAATTTTATCAAACATTTCTAACAAACAGCTAATGTAATCTACTGGTCAAATCAGCTGATAGAATCAACTATCAACTAACAGTTGATAGAATCAGCCAACGGCTAATGCAATCAACTGATTGCCAAACAGGACCTTACCTTAATAGCACTAGCTCAAACCTTGGCCAGTCGCTTAACGAAGAAACCGCCGCCATCTGATTCCTCTCCTATTGCTTGATGGAGACCTTGTAATTGAGCTCAGGGACAGCTCTAGAATTTTGAGCCAGCCAGCTCCTCTCTTCTCCGTTGTATAAGTTCCCAACTTCCACTAATAATATATATAAGTATTAATATAATTATTACTTTAATCCATCAGAATATGTAATTTAATTATAAAAAATTATTAAATAAAAAGTTATTTATTTATAAAAATTTATTACTTTACAAAAATTAAGTAATTAATTAATTTATTAATTTTTAATAACAAGAATTATTAAAACAAATCAAACCGAAAAATTGAAAATTTTAAAACTTTTATGATCGAATCGATTAAACTTTTTAATCATTTATTGTAATTAGTAAATTGTATAACCCGTTTTATTTTGGGGGGGGTTAACAATCAACGGACATGTCAATTTTAACAAAATATTGTAAGTTGGAACTTTTGATAGATGATATATCACTTTAAAAATTTATTGGAACATGTCTGAAAACTAAAAGAAGTTTATTCCATATCTATTATAAAGTACCATCATTTTTAATCCTAAGCATCTAAAAAAATTTATTTTAGGTAAAATTAAAAATTAAAGAAGTTATGTTATTTAATGTAATATATTAACTTAAAAAGTATGAGACCTTTCTTAACTTGAATCATGTTCTTCATCTTTTCGAATGTTAAAGATAAAATTTGCACTTTATAAAGTTAACCGAGATTCTTTATTTTGTTTTGTATATATAATTCGTGATTTTGTAGTAAACACATAATATAATATTATATGAAAATAAAAATAAAAATAGGAGTTATATACTTACTTATGATAAAATAATTCAGAAAAATATTTATATATGTGTAATATAATATAATATTTTGTTGAAGGGATATCTTAAACCTATCTAAAAAAGATTTCAGTAAGAGGGTAACTTAATCTGATCTGATATAAATTAAGGAGTACAGCAAGCAAGAGTGTTTAATTATTTCTACAAGTTCTTTCCTTTTAAAGATATTGAAATAAACTAACACGACCAAGATCTAGATGATGGCATTAATAATGAGCCTGAGGTCTTCAAAACTGACAGCACCATCTCCATCTCCATCCATGGAAGCAATAAGTTCCTGACAAACTTCCAAAGACAGTCCCAATCCTTGGCTCTCTATAACTTCAAACAGTTCCTCTCCAGTGACAACCTCGTCACCATCACAATCAAGAGCATCAAATGCAGCTTTCAGAGAGCCTGCAAGTCCACTGAGTTCCATGTCCTTGGTGTTCAGTTCCAGGAACTCTTCTGTGCTCAGCAGGCCATCCTTGTTCTTGTCTCCCTGCTGCATCATAGCCCTCACGTCTTCTTCGCTGGCGTTATAGCCAAGTGAAGCCAATATGCCACCGAGCTCGGCAGCTGTAATTTGGCCGTCATTGTCCGAGTCAAAGGCTTTGAATGCTTCAACCAGGGCCAGAACTTGGGTCAATGCCTCTATTTCAGCTGAGACAGCGGGTTGAGCCATTGAGGCTGGAATGCTTGAAAACTTGTTTATGGACATTGGCTCAGGCCTAGTTCTTATAGATGGAAAGTAAGAGATTCTACGCTTATCGTTTTGCGGTTCACTTCATTCGTGTCGACATAAAGTAGAAGGAAGAAAAAGCAGAATCTTATTCTTGGAAGATAATTTTGTTATTGATGGGAATTTGGAATTTGAGTTGTGCTGATTGTGGCGAATACTTATGCAGATTAATGTTGAAGTTATCTTCTTCTGCTTATTGTGCTGATTGTGACAATACTTTTGCAGATTAATGTTGAAGTTATCTTCTTCTACTTCCTCCTCTTTTTATTCCCTTTATTTTCCTCTTCATTAAGTAGAGGTAAATAGCCACTTGTAGACTGACTCGGATTCCAGTCTCGTACTGGCCAAATAAAAAATTGATAAACTTTATGAATAGCTTCTCCACAACTGGTCCCAAACATGCTCATTTTTCACACTTAAGTTGATTCCATGCAAAGTGAATAGCGTTTTCTTTCTTCTATACAGTGACATGAATGAGCAGGACAGTGTTTTCATGTCTACTGGACCATTTTACATAGTAAACTCTACTTGGCTAGCATTTCATAAGGCAAAGGTAATCCAAACCTTTTTGGAGGGAATTTAAAACTTAATGTTATCAGGTCAAGTGCTTAGTTACGTTTACTATGTTAGTGATTTTTAATTGGACAATTATTAATTACATGTTTTTATAAGATTAAGGTTAAGAAAATCAAATTTGATCTGGATTAAAAATATTAAAGAAGCTCAATAAAGGACCTAGTTAAATGAGTTAAAATCCAGTGAAAAAAATGAGTCCTCATCAGTGTGAACCGGTTATTTATTGGACCTATGAAGGAGAGACCCAATAAAATTACTATAAATAGCTGCTTAATTAAGTTAGTAAATGTTCAATTTCTCTTACCTGATAAGAGGCTCATGCATTAAGAAAACCACAAAAAAATGTTAACGACATAAGGATATACAACTTTTATAAAGTTTAATTGAAAGTTTGAGTAGCTTTTTCATCAGTGGAGGAGCCTATTCATTGTTTAATGGATAGTAAAACAAATATTTTCCTGCATTTTCTCTGGTAATAAAAGTTACAGTAGATCCTGAGTTCATTAAAGTTTGTGTTATGACTAACAAATGATATTAAAGCGTTTATATGATTGTATGAATTTAAACAGAGATTTTTTAATTTCTTATTAAGGAAATCAAATTTTGCTTATATAAATTGCATATTTGTTGTTTGAATTGATTTTTACTAAATGTTTCATGAAAAAACAAGTCAAAAAAGTCACCAAAAATATTGCCCAAATTTGCATTTTTCTGGCAATAGAGGGAGATGCGATGAAGAAGCATGTAGTTGCTTTTAGGGTACGGTCAGCTACTAGTATATGTGAATGCGATGAAGAAGCATGCAATTGCTTTTAGGGTGCGGTCAACTACTGGTATGTGTGATCTATGCACACCAAACAGATGGTGCATACGGGAGCCAGTCATCTAACCATGTCTGGTGCGTGGGGAACACGTGCTTAAGGTGGTTAGTGTGTGCAATAAATGCTCATGCAACCCCCACGTATAGTGATAACATTAGCACACTACAGGAAAAAAAAACTCGAATTTTCCAAATTTCACAAAATGGTCCTTCAAATTATTTTAGGCTAGTTTTTGGGTTATTATGAATTTATAAAATAAGATTTTAATTTTTATAGATTTATTACATTGGTAATAGATTAGGTTTAACTTTAAAATTTTAAAATAAGGTTATCAAAGTCATGATTAAGTGAATTTTCATGCATTTGACTTGAAATAAAAGAGACACATGTGATTTTGGTATCTCATATGGTGCATTTATTGTTCAGTATCTCACAGTTATCAATCTAATTGCAAATTTCTTTATGATGAATTTTCAAATAAAGTTTGTAGATAATATTATCGGCACTGATATATGATAATAAGTATTTGCATAAGGATTTTGCATTTTTGAATGGTAAATTGTCACATATTTTATGCCCATATAGAATAATATGAGGATAACATACCATTGTGTCTCTTATACTTGTGGATCAATTTGTGTATCATCACAGTGCCTTCCAAGTTAGTATTTGAATTGTTACGCTTACAAGTTTAGGGATATATCTGGTTTGATGCTTAGTTATTCTGCCTATAGATGTTGGCCTTATATACTTTGAGATGTGCGCAACGACATTGGATGGAGGAAAGTCATTCCTTAAGAGATCTATTCATTTCCAGGTGGTAGAATAATAAAAGTTAATGGTGTGTACTCTGACCAATTTGATGCGGGGTTCTTATCTTCATGTATTATGTATTCATCCCACAAGTGTTTTATGATATATGTGATAAGATGCTCAATGCAGATACTATTTTGTGGCTTTGAGTATTGATGTTATCCTATATTTGTATTGAGCATTATATTATCAATTTTGCAGCCACCTTCTCTATATACAATAATAGTGTCATAATTAAAATCCTCAATGATTTTAATTTTAAGAAATGGAAGCAAGATGTGGATTTATGTTAGAGATGGCAGATCTCAACATGATCATGATTAAGGATAGGCCACCAACACCTATATTTATCAGCTTAGAGATTGAGAGAGCAACATATGCAATTTGGGAAAGATTAAATAAGATGTGTTATTTGACATAAAGAGATCCATACTAGACCATTTGCTAAGTAGAATTCCATAAACGAACATAGCAAAAGGGTTTCCTCAATAACGTCTTACAAAGGTATAAAGTATCTTCTAATGCTAAAATAGGTACTTTGTTAAAGGAATTATACTCTTTGAGATATAAAAAGTAAGGCGAGCGAGGGAGTATATAATTAGGATAGTCCATCTTCATACTAAGCTAAGGGCGTCAAATATTTATATTCCTCATGCTTGTATAGTTCACCAAGCTCTGAATACACTTCCATCAGAGTTTGATATTCCGGTTACCATATACAATTCTCATGATAAAGCTTGGGAAATAAATGCGCTAACCACCTATTGTGTTGCTAAAGAAGAGAAGTTGAAGAATACAACTCATACAACCTTAATAATAACTAAAAGGAAGACAAATGTAAAGCCCCATAAATTAAAAGGTAAGAAACCTAAATTTCCTCCACATGTAGATATTGGTCAATTTTGGGAGATTTCATGTGGATGTTGTAAAGAGAATGAGTTTGAGGTGTCTTTTCTATAAAAAAGAAAGGATATAAGAAGTTGGAATGCTAGAAATATAAAACCTAGAAAGAAAGGCAAGAGCTATTAGATAACTCCTTGGCTTTTATGATACATAAATCTAATCTTACTTTAGCCACATCAAGTTCTTGTGGCTAGATAGTGGAGCATTTAATCATATTGTATTGATACATATAAAAGAGAAAGTTAAACAAGTAAGAGGAAAAACTAATGGTGGGCAATAAAAAAGAAGTTGATGTAATCTCTATAGGAGATGTTTGTTAAAACCTTAATATAGGGTTCAAGCTTGGGTTATATGACACTTTTTATATATCATATTTCAGATGGAATTTGATTGCTACATCTGTTTTGATTAAATAAGGTTATAGTTTTGTATTTGAAAATTTGGTTGTAAAGTTATCTTTTAATACAAAACATATTGGTACTACCTTGTTATCATATGGATTCTATAGAATATGTCTTATCCCTAATGAGATACATGTTTCTTTGAATATTATCGAACAAGTTACAATAAAGAGACTTTGATAAAGGAAAAGTCATACATATTATGGCATAAAAGATTGGGTCATATTTCTAGAGATAGATTTGAGAGGTTGGTCAAGGATGACATTCTCCCAACTTTAGATTATGATGATTTAGAAATATATGTTGACTTTTATAGGAGTAAGTTGACTAAAATAAAGAAAAACAGATCAACTTGTACTTTTTGGCTTATTAGAACTCATACATGTGTGTGTGTGTGTGTTTGTGTGTGTGTGTGTGTGTGTGTGTGTGTGTGTGTGTGTGTGTGTGTGTGTGTCTGTGTGTGTGTGCGTGTGTGCGTGTATGTGTGTGTGTGTGTGTCTGTGTGTCTGCATCTGTGTCTGTGTAGACCTTATACAATTATATTGTGTATTTCAAGATTTTTTAAATATTTATTGATGACTATTCCCATTATGGATATGTATTCTTGCTTAAAGAAAAGTCTAAAGTTCTTAAGAACTTCAAGATCTTTTAGATTAAAGTTGAGAACCAATTGAAAAGGCCAATTAAGATTGTCAGATCTAACCGTACAGGTGAATATTGTGACAAACATAGGGTTTTAAGATAAGAAATGGATCAGTTTGCCAAAATATTTATAATTATATAAAATAATGCCTCAATTTACTATGTCAAGTAGTCCTGAGCAAAACAATGTGATCAAAAGGCAAAATTGCTCCTTAAAGGACATGATGAGGCCAATGCAAAGCATGACTACTTGATTAACTTTAGGTTGAAGCCATAAAGACTGCCTTATATATACGTAATAGAGTCCCAAGTAAACCATTTTTTAAAATGCCTTTCGAAATATGGAAGGGGTGGAAGCCTAGCCTCAATCATCTTCGTGTATAGGGCTACTTTGGCTTCCCTCAATCATCTTCGTGTATAGGGCTACTCTGTTAAGGTATGTTTGTATAATCCTTATGAAGATAAGTGTCATTCTCATTCTACTCCTTGTTATATTGTTGGATATCCCAACCACTCTAAGGGATATAGATTTTATTGTAGAGATGGAGGAGCTAGAATATTGAAATCACATATGACTAACTTTCTGGAGCATAATGTTTATGATAAGAGTAGTCCATCTTATCTTAATAAAGGTGGCCATTCTCATCCTTCAAATGATAGAAGGGTGGATACTATAATTATTTCATATTCATCACTCATACAGTCAAAAGTAATGGATCAAGATCTCATTACCATACCAATACATGGACAGGAACCAATATTTGTGCAAACTGAGGTCCTTAAGGTACAAAAGCATTGTGAATAAATTTAATTAAGAAGATCTACTAGAGTGAGAAGATCTACCATCTCATCTAATTATATAGTCTATTTAGGTTAATAAGACTATTATATTGGACATGTAGCAGAACCAATTACTTTTACAAAAGTTATTTATGAACCTTATGTAGATTTGCGGTAGGATGCAATAAGGTACAAAATGCAATCCACGAAGCATAATAAGGTGTAGGAGCTTGTGGATTTACCTCATAAATGCAAACCTATTAGCTGTAAATAGATTTACAAGACCAAAAAGGATTTTTAGGGTAAAGTTAAGTAGTTTAAAGCTTAATTGGTTGCCATATTATTTACTAAAGAGAAGGGGTTGACTTTAATGTTATCATTTTGCATATATCCTCTAAGGATGCATTTTGACTGATCATTATCAGATAAATGTCAAAATCAGTTTTCTAAGTTGAGACCTTTGTAAAAAGGTCTATATTGAACAATCTGAAGAATTGCATAATCAAGACAAAGCTGACATGGTCTATAACCTGAGAAAATCCATATATGGTTTGAAACAAGCCCCCAAATAGTGGTACCTTAAGTTTGATGAGGTTGTTATCTCATTTGACTTTATGAAAAATAAAGTTGAAAGATGCTTGTATTCCAAGGTTAAGAGGAGTAAAGTTATCTTTCTACTTTTATATATAGATGATATCTTGCTCACATCAAATGATTTGATCATGTTGCATTAGGTTAAGTAGCTTTTGACCAAGCATTTTAAAATGAAAGACCTTGATGAGACATCTTTTGTCCTAAGTATTTAGATTCATAGGACAGATCCCAACACTTATAGGATCTTTCACAAAGAGCATACATTAAGAATGTGTTGCAAAGGTTTAATATGACTAATTGTAAACCTGTTGTAGCAACTTTCTCTCATGTTAGGAGAATATCTTTGGCAAAACGTTTGAAGAATGATACAGAGAGAAAGACTATGAGAAATGTCCCTTATTTTAGTGTGGTTAGTAAATGTATGCTCAGGTGTGCGCTAAACTGAACATTGCATTTATTGTTGAACTATTGGGTAGGTATCTGATTAACCTAGGAACAAATCACCTTAATGCAGTCGAACAAGTTTTGATATATCTCAAAGGAACTAAGAATGATATGTTTACATTTAAGGAAGTTAACAATTTAAACCTCATTGGCTATACATATTTGAATTTCCTGTGTCTGAATGACAAGAAGTCTATATCAAAGTATATTTTATGTTAGCAGATGGTGCAATATCATAAAAGAGTGTTTAACTTCCTTAACTATGCATGTAGAGTTTCACAGGTTGTTTGGCTTAGGAATTTGATTTTTGAGTTATCTATAGTTGATTCAAATGTTAGATCCATTAAGTTATATTGTGATAAATGATAATCTTTCTATTGTATTCGGTATCAACAATAAAAACATCATAGGGTCTAAGCATTTGGAGGTCAAATATCTGACCATAAAAGAATTAATACATAAAGGTGACATTGAGGTAGAGCATTTAGAGACTAAGTACATGCTTGTTGATCCTTTAACTAAAGGACTTTGACCAATTATTTTTTAGAGACATGTGTATATTATAGGTTTGCTAAAGTCCTTAGACACTGTTAGTTAGGCATCATTATGTTTACTTTTAATACATTTGTGCAGATTTCATGTATTGTGACAACATATTTTTATACATATTGATGATCATGATTTTGTTCTCAGCCATACAATTTGTTGTACATTATCATAATACATGTGAAAGTTTTAAGATCCATGTCGATCTTAAGTATTTTAAAGTTCACTAGGCATATATATATAGATTAACCTTGAGCCTATGTCATCAGGACATATATAGATACATACATAAATCTATAGATTTGATAAGATATAGGGGGATATAAGTATTTAATCCCATAAGGTTTTCTCTAATGTAGTTTAGCATTCGTGAGAGAAAACAAATTTTTATGATGCAGTTTAGCATAAAGTTTAGAGAAATTGAGACCAACAAACAAAAAAATGATACATCATTTTCTCATTTATGTTAGTGCAGTATTAGATATGCGTGATTATATTGGATCTGTATTGCATATGACATATGCATTTGATATTTTTTTGTATCAAAAGCCTTATGGGACCCAATGATGGAATTTTATTATCTTTAGATCAAATGTTTTAAATTGGTCGATCTTTACAT
Source organism: Erythroxylum longipes (assembly GCA_027563885.1). Taxonomy (NCBI): domain Eukaryota; kingdom Viridiplantae; phylum Streptophyta; class Magnoliopsida; order Malpighiales; family Erythroxylaceae; genus Erythroxylum; species Erythroxylum longipes. The sequence goes on along the minus strand of JAOQMS010000002.1, from coordinate 5,876,306 downwards.
TGATTTTCTTAACCACTTTTACTAAATTTATTAGTTTTGATCTAGATTAAAGATAATGAAGAAGTCTAATAAAAGATCTAGTTAAATGAGCTGGAGGCCAGTAAGGGAAATAAGTCCTAATTACTATGGGTCAGTTATTTACTTGGTCTATGATGAAAAATCCCAATAAGATTACTATAAATAACTATTAAGGTCTTCTGTTGTCTGCTTAAGTAAGTTGTAAACATTTAGTTTTTTTGACTCATTAAGAGGTCCACGCATTCAGAAAGGTATAAAAAGACGTTAACAACATAAGGATATACAACTTTTATAATAATTGAGTGAAAGTTTTAGGACCTTATTCATACCACTACAACAAACAGACTATTTGGCGATAATTTCATTAGTGACAAAATTGTTTTCGTCGCAAAAACAAAACATATTGCGACGAAAAAATAAGTCATCACTAAAACGTGTCATTTACCAACGTAAAAATAAAGAGTCGTCGAAAGAAAATCTTTAGTGACGAATAAAATTAATAGTCTCAAAATGCTTAATATTTGGTGACGCTAAAACCATATCGTCACTAAATATAGAACAATGGGTGACGTTTAACGCTATTCATCGCCAAATACGTTACTTTAGCGACGAACTTTGTCAATCGTCACTAAATATGTTGTACATTTCGCGAAGATATGTTTTAGCGTCACTAAAAGTCCATATTTGGCGACCAAAATTCTATTTAGTCGTAAAAACTTTAACATCCGGTGACTATTTTTCGTAAGCGTCACTAAATGTCCAGTATTTTGCAACGATGGTTTTGGTAATCGTCGCAAAATGTCCGACATACAATCACGAATTATGTAAAACGTCGTTGAATGCTTGCAATTGGTGACGATTTTATAAATCATCGCTAAATGATTTACATTTGCAAAAATTTTAAAGCTAACATTTTTATAATCTATCATAGTCAATTAAGATATGTTTTATTCGAGATTTTATTTGAATGTTTACAACGTATTATTCAAAAAAAAAGTCAACATAATTTTAAGTGTTAAACGTTAGTATTAATTAATCATTAGGATTTACAAAATTGGCAAAATAAGTTATAAAAAAGTTAATTAATTTTATGAATATAATAATACGATATAGCAGAAAAATACAGTTATTGAACAATGCAGAATGAAGTTTTTCCTAGAAGTTACCCAAATCATATAGTTATTGAACCATAACAATAACAATCTACAGTCAATAGGTCACAAGTTGACCTCTAAGTAGTAGATATGTTGTTTGAAAAATTATTACAGATACAATAATAAATAAACTTTAAAGCTGAGTTCAGTTGATTGACTCGTTAACTGACAATGTTATATTTATTTTTTTGGATTCCAAGTAACATGTGAGTCGGTAAAGGTAAATGATCCCCGATGTCTGGATTCCCTAGAAGGGTCCTTTCACGTTCGAACACACCAATAGAAACAATAAAACTTATTCCCTCAACTGTAGGGTTTTTCACACCCTCTTGCAATAGCTTTTCCGCTATAGCTAAATTTGTAGAGGATGGAGTGAATAAGTTGCTAGATTTAGTACCTAAAACACAATCAGTATAGAAGTTAGATCTTGTTATATTAGTAAACCATGAAACGAACTAAAATTGGAGTGACATACGTGCATGAGCAGACAAAGTATTCAGAATTGATGAATTTTCCAAATCAACCGATTTTTCTTTACGGACTGTTGTGACATCGCTCCTGCCTCATGTATGTGTCACCTTCGAGACTGGAGGAAGCTTTAAACAAGCATGTAGTATAAATCATCAAATGTGAATATATATAATAGCTT
>JAOQMS010000002.1:5843812-5874385 GCA_027563885.1 Erythroxylum longipes | reverse complement strand
ATTATAATAATTATAAATTTCAAAATTAAAATTTGTTACTAAATAATACAAGCTATCAAAAATAATTCGTCAAAAAAGTCTTAAAATTTGTAATAAATTAAAATAAATTCGCTTATAAATATTATAAAAATTAATAAATTAAAAAATAAATTTCGTTACTAAATACTATTAGTTACCAATTAAAATTTGTCACAAAAACTAATTCACTACGTATAAACAACGTGAGTAAAAAAATTTTCCTACAACCAACATTTCGTAGCTAAAACTTTTTTGCTATCAAACAAAAATCGTTACAAAATCATATTAGCGACTAAACCTAGTTCGTCACAAAAGCTTTTTACCTACGTTTAAAAAATGTCTCTAAAAACATTTCCCTACAGGAAGAATTGGTAGCTAAAATTTTTTTACTACCAAAATCAAATCGTCACTAAAAATAAATACCGACGTATAAGGTTTCGTGGAAAAGACTTTTATCTACTAAAAGAAAACGTCGCGTAAAACCATTACCGACGTACCTCTCTATCGTCGATAATAAGTTTTCCACGAATTATTTTTGTAGCAAACATGGTTTCGCGACGACATCTGTAAAACATCGCCGATGTTGTTTTACCACCAAGATTCGACGATGATTATGGTGACGAAATATAATCATCACACATTAATAATTGCGACAATTTTTTTTTCTTTAGCAACATTTAAATTCGTCGCTAAAAATCTAGTTTGTTGTAGTGTTCGTTGAGGAGCTTATTTAAGTAGATTAGTAACTTATTTATCATTCAATGGATAGCAAAAAATGTATTGTTGTAAATTTTCTTCGTTAGTACATGTCCACGATTGATCAACAGTCTATAATTAAAGTTCGTGTTGTGACTAACATACTAAACACTTATACCTACTCTTCTTTTCTGTTCTAATCCTTGGTGGGTAATTATCAATCCAAAATTTCTCCATCAAGCTCAACAAATATGCAAATGGAAATGACGACAACACAAGTCAATACCTAATGGCTTCCTAAACACCTTGTTTGGCATGATAGAGCAGTATAGAATCCAATTTAATTACATGAATTCATTGTGGCAGTTCTTTAATTTGGTTAGGTTTTTTATATGTTACTTTAATTGTAACAAATCTGAAACAGTATTATTAAGTAGAAAGTAATAATCCATCCAAAACAGGTCGTATATACTAATCTATAGATGCCATACTTTCCTAAAATTATATTCAACATAGAAGTAAGATTTAAAAAATTAACTAATCCACAGATATCATACTTCCATGAATTTATATTCGACATTAAAGTAAAATTTATAAAAATTAATTGAAATATAATTCAATTAATTACACTAAAATGACAGTAAACAGCAATAATATTTTACCTGAAATGAAAGATGGTTTTGATGGAAACAAGTGGACAGTTTGGCTTCAGAAGGATTCTGAAGCGTGGAGAAAATAATGGGTCTTCTGAAATTTTCAGTTTTAAAGAGGCCAAGATAAGTGGATCCAGATCGTGAGACTTATCCAAGTCGAATCTAAACTAACATGATTTGGCATTTCCGTATCATCGAACAAGCATCAGGTCAGAGACGCTTGTCAATTGTCGCCTACCAATCAACCAGCTCCCCTTGTTGCACTGCAAGATCCACATGATAGTTCCCTGACGAAAGACTTCAATTTCTTCTGAAAGAGAGACGATCAATTTGGATATTACAAACTGCTCTATGATAACTAGAAATTTTTTGTATAATAATCCAATAACAAGTAAATAATAACACTTACACAAAAATTAGAACTTTTGTTTCTGCAATCCTCTTTGTTCGTCCTACTGATCCATTTTGGACTGTATGATTGATCGACTTCGCTATGTTCCTCCGATTCAATTGGCTCATAATTCCATTGCCTTTCTTTTCTGAGAAAGATCCTAAGAAATGAGGAGCGGATCCTTTTCGTTGCACGTGAAAATCTACATTTCTGCACATAAAGACACTTCCGATCATTTCGACAATGCCTTGCATTTACATGTGCATAATTGCATGGTGATTTAGAGATTGGAAAGATCAAGAGATTGACTTAATCTGGACAGACTTACTCTGGACTTAGGCCTTGCGTTGTTCTCGGGACACTGCAGCTGTTGAACGGCGGCTTCTCTCAGCTCACGAGCGTAGGCTAGAAGCCGACTCCGGCGGTCATAACCACGTTTGCCTGTATTGCTAGGGTTTCTGGGTAGTGGGCCAGGCTTATATTTGCAGGTTGGATCCGTTTTTGCCGGCGATTCCTCGTAGATGGTGACGAGAACTGGGTTCCTGCTGGTCCTTGCCCCTGCAATGTTATTCATTTGATGTATACTTGGTTTCTGGTTAGTTATTGATCTAAGATTTATGCAGAGAATAAGATGGTTGCAGTTGACTCAAATGTTGTTTTATGTTCTTGTCTACTTGTGTAACCATTCCATTCCATCTGGTGGTTGGTGTCTTATATTTATGGTGTCTTCGTAATTAGAAGCATAGATACTAATGCATGAATTGCTCAGAGGCCTCACGAGTTTTCATTTTGGGCTTCATTTTGCAGTTTAATAAAACAGCCTCTACGATATAGTATAGTAATAGGATTGGAGCAACTAAAATCTGTCCATTATCCAAAAGTATTGGAGTCTCTGTATCTACGTTCAACCGTGAGCCCACTTTGATATAATTTTCTGTTAATAATGGCTTAAAATAAGCTACACTTCGTCTAGAATTTAAGTAAAAATAGTCTCTCCACTGTTTAAGAATAAAATTGTATATTATTGAAATTTTCCAAACTTCATATATGAGCAGTGTTAGAGTATTTCATATTGACTAAATATTAAAATATTAAATAGTTTATAAGTGGTAAAGGTCAACTATCTAAATAACTAGTTTTAGTCATTTTGACTATAGTTGATCCAAACTCAATTCTTATTAGTGGACTCTACACCCTGTCCATATTAAAAATTCTAATATAGTATCAGAGTAGGTTTGGTCCAGATTACTAATTTTTCGATTATTCTTCTAGATGTCCAATCCTAACAGCCTGGTTCGGTTACCACTGTATTTATTTCAAGTGACAACTAGATATCCAGTTCCAATTGGACTTGAGGGAGAATGTTAGAGTATCTCCTATTGACTAAATATGAAAATGTTTAAGGGTTTATAAGTAGTAAAGGTCAACTATTCAAATGATTAGTTTTATTCATTTTGCTATCCAAGCTTAATTCTTATTAGTGGACTCTACATTTTATCCATACTAAAAATTCTTACAAGCAGAATGTTGTTGTTGTTGTTAGGACATGCACTTTTAAAATTTTGTTTTGTAAATTGTCAGCGTAAATAATAGTCCGTGAATTATAAGATTTTGTGGAAATTTCTTGAATTACTATATAAGACTTATATTGTTTATATTTTGCAAATGAATGAGAAAATACAAAAAAGTTTATATCAAAAAAGTTTAATTCTAGAGCACTAAAGTGTGCTTTCTTGGTTACCCTTCTAATGCCAAAGGTTTTTGGGTTTATGATATTAATAATGGTCAAATTCTAGTTTCTAGGAATGTTTACTTTTATGAATGTATCTTTTCTTACTCTCAGCAGTTATCTAGTGAAATTAGTCACTCTATTGTGCTTTGAGCCTCACTCCAAAATAGAGACGACAATAAGTCAGGTTGAGTTATACAAAATTTTTGCCTAAGTTTGATTGGACTCGAAACAATCCGAAGTCAAGCTCGGTTTGGAGCTCAAAAAGTTCTTAAAGGCTATTAAGCATTAATGTTAGTGTGATGCAATAAATACAGAGTTGCAAGCATTAAAATCTAACAATACATAGGGGCTAGTAGATTTACCACCTAATAAACATTCTATATGGTGAAAATGGGTCTTTAAAGTTAAGGATAAGGTAGATGATAGCATTGAGACATATAATGTCAAGCAAAGTCTACTAAACTTGCGGTCTACCTAAGGATGTCAATCACGGCGAGTCGCAGGCGATGTTTAAATCCTACTTGTCAGTATTTTTTTAATTAAAAGAATATAACATGGCGTCGTTTTGTCTAAAACGATGCCGTTTTGTTGGGCCGTGAGTCGGTCCGTGATCTACCCATAGCCTGTCAAATCTAGGCCAAAAACGGCTAAGCCAAATGAGCCGGACCAAAATTGCTATTCCTAAGTCTACCACTTAAATATAAAGATTATCACACTAACTTAACAAATGCTACCACCACACCACATATCCTACCTTCTTTCGTATCTTATAGCAGCCTCTCACACAAGCAAAGATCATTTTGTGCTTCTGTTGATTTGATACAGTTTCAAAACTGAAAAGCTTCTTAAAGGTTGTCAAACATCGATGTTAGTGTGAACCAAAAGATACAGAGTTACAAGCATTAAAATTTAGCAATACATAGGGGCTAGTTGATTTAGAACCTAATAAACAACCCATTGGGTGCAAATAGGTCTTTAGAATTGAGCATAAGGTAGATGATAACATTGAGAGATATAATGTCAGGGTAGTAACCCAACGACTTTACTCAACAACATAGCATAGATTACCGGGAGACCTTATCTCCAATAGTGAAGATGACAAATGATGGAACTTTATTAGCACTTCTATTCACCAATAGCATCTTCATCAGCTTGATGCTAAGGCATTATAATGACTTAAATGAAGAGGTTTATACGTAGTAGGGATGGCAATAAATGAGTGGCCGGTCGATCTCGTTAATTTTTTAAAATAACTTTTTTAAATTAAAAGTGTATATATCTTTTTTTCAATTAAGTTCATGTTTAGGTTGTTTAGGTTCAGCCATTTAGGTTTGTCCAAAACCTAATTTTTTTAATTGTTTTACTTAAAAAAAAGGTTCAACTTTGAATTAAGTTGGGCTTGATTTAACTGATAGATATGCTGATTAAAAACACCTTAAATTAAACTCACGAGTCATCTCGTGGTATGCCACTTTAACTTTTTATTTCTCAATCTCGAAAGTTACGTATAATTAAAATCTCTGTGTAGCCTTAAACAGGCAAGCATACGGTGGAACTCAAATCTCACAACAGCATTACCTCAAGGCTTTACATAAGCTCCATTAGATCCTTCTTTGTTGGTAAAACCTGGTTCTTCAAACATCATTGCTTCGCTCACTTATGTAGATGACATTAGTTTAGCTAGCAAGTAGCAACTCAATGGTTGAAATTGATTTTGTAATGCAGTTTCTTCGTTCAACTTTCACAATCAAGGTTGTTTTTCAGGTCTTGTGCTACGTTAACAATAGGCAAGGACCTCTTCATTCCATCATCATTAGCAATACAACTTAAAAAGTTTTTCTGATAGTGACTAGACTTCACGCCCAAACACCAAAAAATCAATTTTAGTTGCTACATTTTTCTGGGTGATTCTTTAATTTCCATGGAAAGCAAAGAATGGAAGAATCGGAAGCAAAAAGTAACAGGCATACTATAAATTCAATTGATACTAACATATATGTTACATCAAATACCATATATACATTAAGAAAATAGCATTCTGTATTTGCTAATTTCTACACACACACTGCTCTCACACCTTGTTTCCACAATCCTCCCCACGATGAATCAATTCTAAAAAACCTAACATCAGGAGATCTTTTCTTTTTTATTTTTTTTGTCTGACCAGCAGACATTTTGAATCTTAAGAACTGTTTGCTCTGTACAGCAGATTTGTCAAAAGCGGCAGGGCCTTCGGTATCAAACACCGTCAAAGTGAAGCTCCCCAAGCAAATTTCTTTGCATGTGATTGACCAAAGCCATTACAGGCTTTAAAAATACTGGAATTACCTCACTGGGAGTGGAGATAATAAATGGTCCAATACAGTTCACCGAAGACCAACCTGTTCACGAGACGAAAGATAATCTTTGACAGGTCAAAGTGAGTAATAACGGAAGAAGGAAGAGCAGAACTGGCAGAACTATCCCGATACGGAAATAGAAATAATCCTTCCCAATGACACATCTCTGGAACTTTTCACCAAACATTTTAGGCAAAAAATCCTATGAGATACGCAATTACCAATTTAATGCATGCAATAGATGTTTGACTGGAAAACTATAGGTCCAGATGCTTCAAGCATCTTTAGGATCTAAATGTCCGTCACCCAATAACTAAAGCAAACACCTCACCGACAGGGCAGCATAAATACAGAAGTTGAACTTCTAATATCCAACATTTTGACCTTCAGAAAGTAAGATTACCCAATCCGCTGACCCAAGCAAAGATTTTAAGATCGCCGTCCTGTATAAGGAGAAGCTGAACCCAAGGATGTTGGCAATGGCCTCTTGACAAATGGATGATTTAAAAGATGATCTGCAGTAGGGCGATTATCGGGATTAACCTGCAAACACTGCATAATAAAATCCCTTGCGTCGCTGGAGAGTGAACCAGGAACATGAGGAGGTACACCTTTGCCAATGCTATACAAAGCTTGCATTTGCTGAGTCACAGAAAGAAAATACACTATTAAATGCCACAAACAGATATAGCAAGATCATTTCTTGTAGTTGATTGCGGAGCAATGTGCCAAATTCAATCAAATACCAACCAGAATAAGGATATGCAATTAGAAAAGGTTACAGGTTCCAACTCTTCATGATTGTAGCCAAAGCATATATGTCATAATGAAAACCGAAAGGTATCAGAAAAGCTCAGTTGAATGAGAATAAAGTCCTATGAATCATTACTAGAATAATGTTCATTCAAAATTTTTCACTTCATTCTGTTTTGCGAACCAGAAATATATAAAGGCAATCCGGGAAACACATTGAGCAAACAATACGATAAAGTACTAACCTCAATTAATGTTTTAACTGAATTCGAGTTATCTGAGATTAATTTACTCTCCCAATGGTAAAACGTAATGCAGATTGTCCAAGCTCACCACAATGAGGTTTAGAATAACAGACAAAAAGTATTACTTACACACCAAATGCGAGTATGGAATCACAATGAAGCTTAGAATAAAAGACAAAAAAGTGGTACTTACACACTCCAAATGCGAGTATGGAATCTGACGGGTTAGCATCTCCAGAACTGTACACCCAAGACTCCATATATCAGCAGGAAGTCCATAACCTTGGTTTTTACGGTTGACAACCTGCATCACAATATTTTTAGAAAAAATGATTAGAACATCTTTTATCAATCAAATAGTCAAGAAAGCAAAATTTAAAGAAAACCATTTTACAAATTCTAAAAGACATAGGAACAATGTGTGAACGACTTAGAATTAATAGAACAGACTACATATTATAAAACCCATCAAATTACAATTGAAAAATGCACTCAATTTTCTCATATGTAGCTGATGTTTCTAACAAGGGGTTCTAAATAGAAATCTCAATGGATATCTTAAGAAGATAATGCCAAACACAAGGTTTAATAGGAGGATAAAAGACCTGAAAACATTAATGGCAAAATTTGTTCAATGCTCATTTATATGCTTTATATTTCAGTTCAAATTTTATCCTCTTACAACCTCCGCAATTCTTACATATGGCTTCATAAAGTTAATTTCACACAAACATATATCAAAATAATTGTAGCATGTTGTTGTTCTTCACTCAACTGACTGGTACTGCAGGAGAATAGATGTGTCAGGAAAAGATAAAGAAAAGCATATAGATGCGGTTTAAATTGAAGCCAAAATTATCTCTACAAAATTTTATTTAAATAAATTTCTCTTAAGTCAAAAAGCATAGACAAAAACCTCAGGTGCCATCCAGAATGCCGTCCCCTTGCAAGATTTAACATCATTTAATTTGGTTGCCTGAAAATGAAAAGGATGCAAGCAAGAGAAGAAATTAATACTTTTAGAAGTCCAAAGGAAGCGAGGATATTGTCAAAATGAACAGAAACGTTACCTTTGCCAATCCAAAATCTGCAAGTTTCACAGATCCATTTGAATCAACTAAAATATTTGCACATTTGATATCCCTTGAATTCAAAGAAAGTTCAATGAGGACAAGCGTACTACACATAACATTGCTACAATTCACTTAACGTTTATATGTTTGCTTAGAACATGAGGCATAGGAAATAATGGAAGCATGTAAATCATACATATTCCAAAATTCATCAAATAAACAGTAACAGAACAAATAAATTTCAACCAAAAACAAAATAAGGAAGATTGTTAGACCATTCAAACAACAAATGACATTGAATCCACCCATTACCTGTGAACAAATAAATTTAAACCAAAAACAAAATAAGGGAGATTGTTAGACCATGCGAACAACAAATGACATTGAATCCACCCATTACCTGTGAACAACATCACGATCATGAAGATACTTCAAACCGTGCAATATCTGTCTTGTGTATGCACAAACATGGGAATCCAGAAAATGATATTTGTGATAGACACCTAGAAGGGAACCTTGAGTTACAAGCTCAAGGAAGATATACAGATTTGATTCATCCTGCACAAATAAATTCAAGAAAAATGTTAAAAACCATACTCTCACATGTGTGAACTGATGAAAGAATTTCCAATAACAATTAGGAAACAGTTTAACTTCTAAAGCATCATAAGAAGAAAATAATAATAATAAGAGTAGATGCAAATATAAAACTCAATTGAGGTTGCAACAGTCATACATCTTAAGAAAGGAAACAGTACCTTATCTGTGCCATAATATTGAACTATATTTTCATGTTCGAACTGACTTAATAGAGCAATTTCCTGAAAAAAAAACACAGATTCTATGAGAAAAGAGAAGTCGGCCACAAGAGAACCAATAACTGTAAAATAATCAGGTTATGACAACAACAAAGAAACCCTACCTGCTCAAGTTGGAAAATACTTTGCCTTCCTTGAGACCCTTGATCAAGTAAAGAAACTTCTTTGACGGCAAAAAAGAATCCATCACTGCATGAACCAGTAAAGCATAATTAGCATGCCAGAAAAGGAAAGTCCAGAACTCAATTGAAAGAGGAAGTACCACAGATTATGATTTATTTCTTTCCAAGTGAAAGAATAAATGCTGACTGATTAAGACTCCCCAGTATACATAACTGAAGAAGACATTTACAGTTCAACTTGACAAGCAAGTATATGTTTAACATTTTAGATCAGGGAACTAAAAGAAATGCTCTATTCTCGAGATCAACCCATCCAATTTTGCTCAAGCCCTTCCTAGCCTAAGAACCATCAAGTGAAGTAATTACACCGATAATGTATAACTCCAGCCCTGATATCTTGGCCTGCAGACTCTATCAAGGGACACTTTCTTTAAAATTTCTTCAATCAACACTTTTGATATTCAAGATAGAAGTTATAAAAGATGTATGTTTTCAGTTGTAACAAAGGAGAAAAAAAAAAGTTTCAGAAGACAAGGAGCCATCCAGGGAAAGACTGCCTTCGGCACAGAGAAAGAGATGGCAAACCAAGAAGGACAAGCCATAAATGGACACCGTTTCATTTTTAACTTTAAATATTTTCTCTGCGGCTTTCCAGAGCTGCCGATTGAATCTTTCAAGCAAGTACATGTTTATAAGGTCTATACAAGAACAACATTGAACAAGGACGAAATGTATGCAAAACTAATATTGTTTCAAATCATAACCTAGCGCGTTTCTGACTCAGGTCCACCTAAAATCTAAACACCAGGAAAAAAAAAAGGCATCCCCAACTAGTTAGACCCCAAAAATGGAAAAGCATCATATTTGGCGACACGTGGATTCCCTTTTAAAGCAATTTCCAGGTACACTGGCTTTCAGATTCGAGAACTTCAACTTCATCTATCAGAAACCTGATTGAATCCCCAGAGGTACTATAAAATATAATATCATATTACAAAATGTAGTCCCGTAACTATCATTAAGTCAGAGTCTCTGCTCAGAGTCTCCCATCCATAACCACACAGAGGACAAAAGAAAATGTAGAGATCCGATTCTAATATTGAAACAGGTCAGAAGTTAACACCAAATTTACTATAATTGATAACCATTAAACTAGTTAACAATAACAGATATCACTAGTTAAGCACTTACTCAGCAATTCCTTCATACACGGATCCAAACGATCCTTGTCCCAAAGGCTTACCCTTTTGCCAAGACGTAATAATTCTTCTAAACCTACCATTTGGAGAAATGTTCGACATTGCTTCCGTGGTAGTACTAGAACAATCGTCTTCATTCGAGGTCGTAAACGAACACGACGCCGACAAAACGGCGATTTCCCCTATCCGCAACAAATTCTCATCTTCCTCTCTCTTACAAACACTCGAAACAATTCCTCCCTCTTCTTTTTCTTCTTTTTCTTCTTCCTCTTCCTTCTCTTCCTTTTTTTCTACCCCTTCATCGTCAGTCAACCCTATGTAAGTCATTACGCAACAGTGTTCCTCGCTTTCAGGCGCGAAATTCCTAAGTATCTCCCAAGTAGAACACGCATGGTCTACAACTGGTAGGTTCATTGACGGTGGCGGTTTCAACAGAGGTGGCCGAACGCCTTTTATACCTCCTGCGACATTCAAGCGCGCGTGAAATTCAGTTGACTCGGTTTGCTCCTCCCGAATTAACTCAGTAGCATCGTCGATTTGAGCGCTACGTAAAAAATCGGCAACCAATTCCTGCTCCTCTTCTTCATCCAAGTGAGTCTTATCTTCCCCTCTCTTAACACCATAAGAACAGAGCAGTTTGGAACGAGGTAAAATATCGGAGACTGATCGCATCTTCATGGCTTCCCACGCGGCAGCCGGAATAGCGAAATCGTCAGGGCCGGAGAGGCCCAAACTCTGGCAGATAAGGTCGAACTCGCCTTCGGTTCCTTCTACACGGAAGCTGGTCCGTTCCGGAAAATCGAGGGACCGCGTGACCAGAGACTGCGAGGTAGAGTCTTCTAGAGACGAAGAAGACGAAGCCGCCTCGTAATCAATATGCTTGGCTGCATTGATTCGGGCAAGCCTTGGCCTCCGACGTTCTTTGCGATCCATGAGACCGGTTTTTTTAAAGAATCGCGGTAAGTGATGCATGGGGAGCCAAATCCATCTAACCTAAACGGGAATACAAAATTGAAAGAAACGTAGAAACTGCCAGAAGCTTCTTCTTCATCATCATCTTCTTCTTATTCTGATTCTGATTATGGTTGTTTGGCTGACTTGGTCTGGAGAGTCGTCGTAGGGGTCGAAACTCGTAAGCAAGACAGCTAGTGCGTGTGAGAGAGAAAATGAACGAGAGAGTGTGTGTGGAAAACCTTGCGAAAACAACAAATGGTAAAAGCCGTCGGTACAGAAAAAGTAGAACGCGGTGACACGTGGCCGAGGAAAAGGGACACATACCGTACTCCCCGGTTTTGGTTTTATTTTCTGTAGGTTTGTGCTTTATTTGCCTAAATTATTTATCTTATAGACTGCACTGACTGAGCATGTAAATTTACGCAAATTGTAATTTCTCTACAGGAACCGACTTACTTGTGTAACTATCTCAGGCGACTACAAGTCAATGAAATTCACTATTTTTCAGAGGTCCGCAACAAAAGCTGTTCATTGTGAAGACGTGCATGTTTCCGCACGTCTCTTTTTCAGCAGAGAAATATCTGATGGAAAAAAAACTATTTATTCAATTTTTATAAGTCCAATTTATTAAATAGATTGATATTTATAAAATAAAATAGAGATAAAATAATAATAACTGCTGATCCGTTCATTCCAATGCTGTAAGCAAATTGACGGCGACGTTTCGCTATCCACTGAGCATTACCTTTTTTTGGGGTTTGTTTTTTTCAGAAATGTAGTGGGCATTACGCTTTTAATGTGCCAAAGGTGACGTATTTGCTTACGTACCGCAAAATCATACCATGTATCCAACATTCCCATTGTTTCGGGTTGCTGAAGAGAAATAGACTATTTAATCAAATTTTATTATAATTATGTCAAAAAGCTTGAATCAAGACTTCAAGACTCAGATTTGGTAAGGAATAATGATGGTAGCTTCAATTATTCCAGTAAACCTGAGCTCATATTCAGTCAAACTATGCCCGTATTTAGACATATGCCTTGTTTTAGTAAAATAAATTATGAACTCACCTTATATTCTTTTTATAAAAAAATCTACTATCTTTATAATAACAATAATAACAATTCAATAAAATCTTAGCTAAAATATGGAGTCGAAAGATTTAATAGTACGCAATCTTACTTTTAGTTAATAAGAGAGACTATTTTTGAATGACTAACAAAAAAGAAAAAGATAAAAATAACAATAAAATAAACATACAATAATATTAAAATAAAAATAATAAAAACAATAAAATAAACAAAGAATAATATTAAGATAAAAATAATAAAATAATACAATAAATGAATAAATAATTAATAAATAATATTTGCAATCTTTATATGCATTAAATTGTATAGGTACAATTGATTCAAGTAAGTTAAATCAATCTTTAAAATTATAAATTTTTTAATATTTTAATATCAAATTAAATTTAATCTAAACTTTTTTTGTCACCCATATAATTTTAAATTCCAAATTTTTGTGGTTGTAATGTAAGATCAATTTAACATGTCCATTCCATTATTGTCTGAGATTACATTAATCTTTGACAAACTTCGTATTTCAAGCCAAACTAATCGTATATGAGCTTGATACCTCGTAAAGTTGATTCATGATTGAACCGAGCTCCTTATGAAGTTTATTTCTAATCTACAGACGCTGTTTTGCTCATTACAATACTGTACAACGTAAGGTGATGATTTTGTATCCTAACACGAGTAGTCTTTTTTTAACTTATAGGGATAAAAAAGGATAGCACTTATTTTCAAGAAATTGTTTATTTGATGCGGGGTAAATGGTAATTTACATACAACTTGACATCGACAAGTGGCCGAAACATAGGAACACACAAAGCGATTGATTTTCCTATTTATTATTTGATTTCTTTTTTGGAACAAATAAAAATTATCCATCATATGCTTGTAATAAGTTACGTGGTCAAATAAGCAAATTTCTTAATTAACAAGTTACATTGAGATTCAAAGCTAAAAACCCAAACCCTATCCCACCTAGAAAGAGCAAGTGATAGGGCTAGTTAGTGTGTACTCGACTATTTACTTAAAAATCTCAATTAACAATGCCCACTTATCTATAAGTCTATTATTATATGAAATACACGTGCAAATCTGAGAAATAATTTCAATAGAAGGTGGACCACTGTATCTTATGCGTACAACTTATAAGCCTGTACTAGACCCAATGGGATTCTATGAACTGCTCCAGTGGAAGAGACCAATTGGAAGTAGAATTAGAAGATATTTTTTTGAAATTTATTTAAGTAATAGGAAATAAAGAAACGAAAGGGTGTTGTTCATACGTTTCGTTTTCCAGGAATCCAAAACTAACAAAAGCCACGCCTCCTCTCTCAGTTTTCTGCTGCGTGTCTCTCTCTTTCTTCGCATAAAAAAACAAAAACCCTAATTTTGTCTTCCTCTAAAGAGCTCAAACTCCCACCTCCTCACCCACATTAGCCTTGCTTCTTCTCTCCGTGTTCTCATCCCTCGTTAACAGTTAACACTCAGAGATACACTCTGTTTGGTTGCACGCATTCCTTATTAGGGATTGAGATTATAGTACCACTCCTTAGCGGTTACCTTTTTGGGCTTTGTTAGCCTTTCTTCTTTCCCGTCAATCGTGGTGTTCTAGGGTTAATTATCTGCATCGCTTTTATTGCTCCTTCTGTCCTCGTGCTATCTGTTATTGGTCTCGTTCCTGTTCTTCTATTTCTCTTGTGGCACTTTGCAGTTTTCTTGTTTCGCCTTTTCAATTTTGAAGTTGTTGGTTTTTGCAAACCCTAGAACATTGGAGTTTAGGTTTTTACGCGTTTGTTTAGGTACTAGGGTTTCTAATTCCGAGATTTGTTTTCTTTTTCTTCCCCATTGGGTCTGATTTTAGGGTTTGCCATCTTTCTGAATTGTGGGGTTTGATTGGTGTGAACTCTTGTCTAAGAATCTCAGTCTTCCCTTCTCGTTGCTGCATATTTTCGTCCCTCTGACGTTCTGCGTATTGAGTTATTTCTGTTGGAGATGAAGGTCTTTTGAGTGTCTTTGTTGTTTAATCTGCAAATCCATCTTTCAATTAAAGATGGAGGCGTAGAAAGAGGAAGGGAGAGACCTAAAGAGGCTATCGATTAATACTATCTCGTTATTTGCATTTCTTTTGTAGTTCGTCTGGGAATTTACCCTGGCCTTCAATTTCTACTTCAATATAATCAATTTAAGGAGAATATAAGGCCTGCTAAATATACAAAACCCTATTAATCAGATACACTTTTCCTTGTTTAGCTTCCTGACTTCTTAATATTTGGATGGGTAATTGAAGACTCGTTGATTGGGATAATTTTGGACTTAGATTGGTCGATTGTGAGGGATAGAAACTAGTTATACTGGAATAATCGTTCAGTAGGGGTGTTGAAGAAGGCAGGAGAAGTGCACTGCTCTTCTTTTGAAACCTGATGATGTACAGTGCTCATCCTTATGGAAAAAGGTGAACCCACTTTTGTACCCGAATGGTTGAGAAGTACTGGAAATGTTTTGGGGAGTGGCAGTTCAGCCCAACACTATTCTTCTGCTTCTAATCACTCAGGTAAATCCAATTTCATTACACTCTCGATGTTTTCTTTTAATTGCTTGTTATTGAAGTTGTTTCTGGCATGCCAAATTTGATTGTTGTGGATGATAATGTTGTTTATATTGTTATATAGATGTCTCTTCATCAACGCATCCAACTAGAAATAGGAATTCTAAGACTATAAGTGAGTTTAATTCTACTCGTTCAGCTTTTGTTGATCGAACATCTCCTTCTAATTCAAAGAGAAGTTCTAGTAACGGGCCTGCAAAGCATGCATACAGTAATTTTAGTAGAAGTCATCGTGATAAGGATCGGGATAGAGACAAAGAAAGGTCAAGCTTTGAAGATTCCTGGGACCGTGGTGGTTCTGAGCCCTTGGGAAGCATTTTAACCTCTAGGAGTGAGAAGGATACATTGCGACGTACAGTTTCAATGGTGTCCCGGAAGCAGAGTGATGTCTTGCCCCGAAGAGTTGGAGTGGACTTGAAAAATGGTAGTGGGAATCATGCTAATGGAAATGGATTGATTTCTGGTACTATGCGTAGTGGTAGTATTCCAAAGGTAGTTTTTGAAAAAGATTTTCCATCTCTTGGAAGTGAAGAGAAACAAGGGTTGCCTGAAATAGGAAGGGTTTCTTCTCCTGGATTGTCCACTGCTGTTCAGAGCTTGCCTGTTACCTCTTCTGCCTTAATAAATGGAGAAGGATGGACGTCAGCTTTGGCTGAGGCTCCCACTTTGATTGGAAACAGCAGTACAATCTCCTTACCAGTTCAACATACTGCTGCTCTATCTGCATCTGTTTCTACAGCTACATTTGGAGCTCCAACTGCAGTGACTGGTCTTAACATGGCTGAAGCTTTGACTCAAGCTCCATCAAAAACCCGTGCTGCTCCACAGGTGATTGATTAAGATTTGGACTTTGTCTCATTTTCTTATAATTTGCATTGTTTATAGTTGCAGTTCTATGTTTTGATTTAATTAAGTGTTCTCTCGGCTATGTATGGCTGCAATTGAACTAATGGGATTTCTCTTCTGTGTATAGCTATCTGTCCAAACACAAAGGCGTGAGGAATGGGCTCTTAAACAATCAAGGCAATTAATACCAGTGACACCTTCAATGACCAAGAGTTCGGTAAGGTTTCTGTGTTTTGTATATGTCGGACTTTTTCTTTATTGATTTTTTAATGTTGATCCATCAGTGACCTGGCAATTACTGCCATACTTATCTTAAGTTGGAATATGAGTTGTGGAGATATAAATGTCCTGTTCTATGTTGCAAATTGATCTACAGATGTTACAATTCGTAAATTTCCGTAAACTATGCTTTCTGGTTTAAATGTTAACTAATAGAGTGTTTTTAATATTGCCGCCTTTATCAAATATACATGTTGCACCATTATAATTGGTGTCAATTTTTTCCCACTGCACTTCTTTATTGCGATGTCTGTCCTAATTTGTTTGCTGTAAGTCAGCCAATTCCTAAGTTCATAAGATGCTAGGATCCTTCAGGCCTTTCTACTTTTCTTTTGTGTAGACATATCAACTTCAAATGTAGTGAATGTATTGGATGGGTTTTATTCGTCACTTAACTGATGCTGTTTAAAATTGAAAAATAATGGCTGTTAATGCTGATTAAAAGTGAATATAACTGCATTTATTGCATGATAGATATTACACTTCCAGTTTCTTTTACACCGTTTGTGTTCTGTCTTTGGTGATTGAGTGAATCTTTTGTCTGGTATTGATGGACACATTCGAGTATTGTAAGGTCGTTGTGTTCTCTTTTCCTATTTCTTTTCTTCTAGTTTTATGTTTACTAGGATGCTTGGTTGGTTATTTATCATTCAGAATGCTTCTTAAATGGCTCTCCAGCCACAATCTGTACAAATTTGTAAAGAAACTGATCACATTTATTTACTCTTTTGTTGGACACACTTTTACATTGTCATCTGTTATGGACTTAATTAATGAGATTCCTAAATTAGTTTTCTTCCTACATGCCTATTGATATTGAAATGGTTTTCTTTCCTTTACTCTGTTTCCTTTTGCTTGTAGGTTTTTGGTTTTTCACACATGTTCATTAATTAGGGTCCTTTAAGGTACCTCAAGAGGTCTCATTGTCTTACAGTATGTTGTCAGACTTTCACTGACTTACTAAATATAATCCTTGTAGCTTATTTGGGACAGTTTAATAAATGCTTTGGTGAGATGGGACAATGGAGCTCTTCCACACATGCATGAAATTTGAAAACTATGTAGATTTGTAATGTAGGTCTCACCGTGAACATATATATGTTGCACAAAAACGCCAGCTCATTTTACTGGGAGAATATTCTTGTAATCAAAATCTGTTATTGGGAAATCTGTTGTGGATGGTTTTTTTATCTCTGTTTGGATAGTTTTATTTGGAATTGGAATTCAATTACTGTGTTAAGAGAATTATGGTTTGTCTAATGACATTGGAGACCGACAAAATATTACATAGTGGAAGAGAGACATATTCCTTCTGGAGGTTGACTTTTTTGTGACAGTTAAACATTTTGTCTGCTTGTGTCAAGTCTATGTTTTCATCTTTGATTGGTGTCCTCTGTGCTTTCCTTGTTTTAGGAGTTAGAACGTGATATTGCAATTCCAAGGTCCAGTTGAGCTTGAATTTCCATCTTTAATTCTCCTTTTGCAAATATCTTGTTGAAATTCCTATCATTAACTTGCCTGCCCATATGTTCTCCTTGCCGATAGATCATTTATGATATATGATGCAAAAGAGCTTAAAGTATATGAAGAAATAAAAGAGGAAGAATTAGTCAACCTCAAGTCTTAATTTAGTGGGATGAGGATTGAGAATTGAGTTGATAACAAAAGATAAGAGCTGAAATTTAGATTTTGTTAGGATATTTTATTAGATAAGAAGTAGTATCCTTATGTTATTCTATTTTAGATATGCTATCCTAGTTGTATAAGACTTGTAGAATTCCTATTATAATAGGATTTAAATTAGAAACCCTTTTCCTACTAGAATTAGGGTTCTAAAATTCTATATACATGTTTGTATTCAGCTCTTCATCAATAACAAACAATCTGGAATTTTTTTACAAACTTGAGTTTTCAACTAGAATGTGTGATGCTTTCCTTTAAAAGTGATTCTTAGACCCTAGGAGTAATTCCTAGTTTCCTACTATCCATTCTTTGTGTTCTTTACTAAATTCCAGCAAACCTAACCCAAATTCCAACCCTCTTAAACCTACATTCTAGCCATCTCACACATTTAACCCATATTGAACCCGTATTCCTAAACTAAATTTCCAGCAATCAAACCTTAAATTTCCAGCCATACAAAATCTGAAATTTCAGTATTCCTAGTTAAAATTCAGCCTTGAAATTTGATATTCCAGCAGCCTAATATCAACTATATTCCTAATTTTGTGATTCTTAGCTACTAGTTAATAAATTTTCTATTTGTCCCACATCAATATATTATGATTTCTGCATGTTTTCTTGTTGGTCTAATAAAATTTAATCTGAATTTCTTTTTTCTTTTCAGGTTCTTATTTCTGACAAATCAAAGCCTAAAATAGTCAACAAGGCTGCTGACATGAATATGGCTACTAAGAATTTGCAACAGCAACCAACTTTATTGCACACCGGCCATCAGTCCCTTCTTGGGGGCCATATCAAATCTGATGCACCGAAAGCATCTCATGGAAAACTTTTTGTTCTCAAACCTGGGTGGGAGAATGGTGTTACCACTTCTCCCAAGGATGTTGCTACTCCAACAAACACCACCACCAGACCGGCAAATGGCCAACTTCCTACACCTGCAGTTGCAACTGCTCCTCCAAAGAGCCCAAAAAACCCAAAGCATACTTCTGGGGATCGCAAGGCTGGTAACCTGAGCTTGATCTCAGCACTCAATGTGGAAAAGAGACCCCTCCAAGGTCAGAGTCGAAGTGACTTTTTCAATCATCTAAAGAAGAAAACCTCAATGAACACATCTACAGTGATCCCAGAAACTGTTTCACCTTCCTCAAAGGAGAAGTCTTATGATGTAGATAAGGCTGGAACTGATGCTCCTCCAAGTCCTCAGTCTATTCAAAATGGTGCTCAGATGAACAGTAATGGTTCTGACTTTGAAGAGGTTCAAAACCTTCCTGAAGCAGATGTTGCATTTCTTCGTTCTCTTGGGTGGGAGGAAACTTCTGGTGAAGATGAGGGTCTTACAGAAGAGGAGATACGATCATTCTTTCAGCAGGTCAATAGGCTTTTCATTTTCTTCAATCTCATTTTGATTTTGGTGATTGTTGAACTAGCCTATATATTTTTGTTGATTTGATTTGTCATCATGGTACTTTGTTTTTTATTAGAAGTCTGTAGCAAAAGCTTATAACTGCTTCTTGTTTACATTTTGTCTCTCTCTTTTCATTTTGCAGCACTTGTCATCTGCAAAATTGAAACTGTGCGATGGTATGCTACAGAAGTTGCTTGAAAGTTATGCAAAAATTAGTTCTGGTGGAGTATCTTCTGAGTTGAGCTCTGGTGACTCTGGATCAGCAATCTGATACTGTTTTTGGGCAGGGTTAGTAGCTTGAAGAAATTCTGATTTTTTTTCCTTTCAGGCAGAAGTTTAGTCATTTTCTTTCTTTTTTGGGAGAGCCGAAATGGTGCATGTTGAAGGGAAGGGGTTCGGTTAATTAGGTTGGAAGTCTGCATTTTGCAAATAGAGAAATAAGTTACAGGTGCCTCAATCATTGCCTGCTCCGTGGATGGAGAATTTTTAAGAAGGTTGGTCAGGGCAGACCTACGTTTGGGGTTATTTTGCCCAGAGTGGAAGATGCAGGGGAAACTGCATCTTTGGAGCTTATTTTGGTCCCTTTTATGTTCCCCCCTTTTTTTTCCTCATTTCTTCAAGAGGGTTTGATTCTACAGTAAAAAAATGCTTATGATGTTTTCAACAGTTTTACGGGAAAAAAAATGAAAAGGAAATCAGAAGTATCATTTAAATTTTTTTTTCTGTTGGTTCTATATTTCTCATTAGGTGGCTATGAGTATGTTTCTGATGTGTGAAATCTGATCTATAACCGGTTTTTGAATTCGATGGTCAATAAAAGATAAAAAATAAAAGCATTCGTCAACCATCTGTGGTAGCAGCTGCTGTGCCTTGCTTACAAGTTAGCATTCGTCAACCATCTGTGGTTGCATCTGGTTATATTCATTTGTATATATGGTAAAGGAGAATGATGACTACAATTGCAAATCCAACTGTTTTCGTGGTATGAGTGTGATGTATATATCCTTAGCATGGCAAGATTTCAATTTCATTTCCTCTGTTTTCTAAAAGAAACCGTCAAGACTTAACGGCTTACGAAGAAGATGGACAAGAAGCAAGCAGCAAATACGCGGTCTGTGTTATACGCTTTTATATGTAAGGGTCTTAGCCTTTCTTTTTGTTTATTGGAAGGAAACTTCAATTAGCTTCAAAGCATGATACGATGGAAATAGTGCAAAAGCACTTGAAATATGGAAGCACAAATGAAAAAAGCTGTAGTAACCATTGGAGGTCTTGGAAAAGGGAGCAGACTAAAAAGCAATGGCAGATGAATGGAAGCCAAATGAGCTAGATGATGAGCAACAAATTTCCCGTTTCTTTTAATAAAACAGGCAGAGAATGATAAGAATTTTGTATCTGATGGCAGTCATTTTTCAAAATAACCTTTTGGAATATTAGTTATATAGCCCAAATTGTAACCTGCACCGATGCATTTCACTCATTACGAAGCTGTCAATACCACATTTCCTTCCCAATTTTGTACTACAGTACCAAAACCAATACCATAGTTCTTCACATATGCACTAACATGTAGCTTCATAAAACGTTCATGAGGCTTATTCTTTGAAGAGGAAGGCCGATTAGAATTAGAAAGAGTCACTCACTTCTCGGTTCTCATCCTGTTAAGTACAGAGCTAATTGATTACTTGCTTGACTTATATATGGAGTGGGACATTTGTTGCTTTAAAGGTAAATGCATTTCTGGAACTCCAAATTTTCCATAAGAGAGTCATATAAACATAAGTAACATCAAGGTCTTTATAAGTCGTTCCTCATACTAGAAAGGAAACAAGGCTAGATATATGACAGGAGATATCATATAGATCAACTTCTTAAACAAGAAACTGAGATCTTATAATTATTGTCCCATTCCAGAAATTCACCAATCTGATTTTTCAAGGTCTTGACACACCTAAAAGACATCCCAATAAGAGGAAGATCATAAGGCCTGGTCTATGTAAGGACATGACGAGGACCGATTGATGAAAGTTATTCATCTCCTTTAATGGCTTGCATAAGAATAACATGGTTGTTATGGCTGTCATTCCATAATCATTCTTTTGTCTTTTGTCATGTTCAAATTTGTCCAGATACAGCTGATTGTCTCATTCCTTCAAATGGACTTTGTGTTTACCACTCTAGACATAAGAAATGGTATCAATGAAGGACCAGGCATCATAATCTGAACAAAAAACCAAAACGACGTGGTTTGACGAGTAAAAACTTAAAAACCTAGAAAAACTTACCTGCCCAGTCGCCATCTCTCTCCCCCCGACTGCCATCCCTCCGTCTCTGCCCTGCTTCCCTTCCCAGTAGCCTCCAGGTTGGTTGTTTTTTCATTCTAAAATCCTTAGTTGTCTTAACTGATTTTGCTGAAGTCCTCTTCTCTGCACCCCTAAAGCCTGTTGCTATCGCTGCTGTCGTCGCCACTGCCATCGCCGATACCTGTATCGTCGTTCGCCGATTGGTTTCACTAGCTGGATAGTTAACGACTTCATTCTTCCTTTTATAATGTTTCTGAGATTTTTCATAGTCTCTGACTCACGCAAATTGATTCTCTCAGCGAATCATCCCTTGTTTCTTCCTCTGTTTTCTTGTGGTTTATATCTGTTTATTGCTGTCTTTTTATTCACTCAAGTTGATTCCATCGGCTTTAAGTGTTTCTTCCTACGTTAAATGTCAGATTAGTTCTTTGTCACCTGGAATTGTCTAGTGTAATAAATTACTCGAAAAGTGAAATGAGGGATAAAATGTTTGGGAATTTTAGAGGGTGAGATCCATACTAGAAGAAGAGAGCTGTAAATAATCGCACTGTAATACGGTGACGATTTTGGGAAATTGTAGTAGGTTGTACCCCAAGTAATCCACCTTGCGCAACAAAATCCATAATTACACATTACTCTGGCATAATTTTGATTTACTGAAGTGAGCTTGTAAATGCTTGGAAAGAATATGAAATTGAGAAGATTAACCTATATCAGATGCAAGGAACAGATATACAGACATAGAATCGTGGGCTTGGGATGCTTGATATGATGATTGAAAGTAATTTATAAGTAGCTTGGCTTAAAAGAAAGGTGATACAGAGTCAGGATCTCACTTTCTACAACCCTTTAAAAAATGACACTTTCCAGTAAATGGCAGGAACAACTACACAATGCACAAACTTCTATGGTTTGTAATTCCTTGAATAAAAGCCAATCTGATAACAATTTTAGCATATAATGACAATGTTTGAGTTGAAGTAACAATAATGTCTTTCTTTGCGCTTCTTCTTAATTGATCCTCAGGTTTAAAATTCAATCTTTATTTGCGTTGTATTGGCTTGTTGCCATTTTTTATCCTGTGATTGGCAAGTCACCATGCCCCTAGTATTCAGATTGCCAAGATAGCTATTTCTCTTCTAAGTAAGTAACTGTTCTTTTGAGGGTAATTGATGGTGATTGGAACATTTTGATTATATTTTAGATAAATTCAGCGTTTTTGGAGTGAATGAAGGATCCTCAATATGTAGTTTGCTTCTTTTTTCTCTATATTCATTTTCAGGCCTAGTTCAGCCCTATCAGACTTGGTATTACGATTTTGTGTTCTGAAGAAAAATATTAAAGCTATACAGGAAGAGCATTTATCCTAACTGTGGAAGCCCATCAAATACATTTGGAGAAAGCAAAGAACAATCTCGAGAAACCCATAGAAAAGTCTCCTTCAACTGCATGAATAAGAAAGATACAGTTTCTCTTGTCTTTATTTTTGTAGCTTGTGATAAGGATAGAAGTCAAGATTGATTGAAACTAGAGCCTCAGATCCTACAACTAATGTTTACTTTCTGACCTGGCTTGTTGCCATCCCTACCCGTCTCCTGTGCTTCTCCTTCTCTCGATTGCCCTAAACCCATCTTCCTTCTCTCTGTTGCCTGTTCTCTTCCCTACTCCTCTTCCCAATTGCCTGTAGGTCTTGGTAATATTATAAGCATTCTAATTCAAGAACCTTTCATTCATGTCACAGGACATAATTTCATTGACCAATACGCAATTCTTTTGACAAGAAGCATGGCCCAACTTTTGTAGTTCATGTTTTTGCTTGATGTTTTAGAAGAATACTTATTTTCTTGGCTTGTTTCAGTAATGGAGATATACCTGAAAAATCAGTGTTCACCATATAGGGAACAAATATTGATTACCGATGCAATTAAAATCTGGTTGCATTGTTCACTTTGCCCAACATTTCACAATCCTTATAATGAGTAATCTAGTGCTTTATTGCACTACAGTTCATGAACGTTGATATCACTGTCAATGTTTTATGAAGCCAACCTTATTTGTCATCAAAGTTTTGATTTTATTTTCACTGTACTAAATACTTTCTCATTTCAGTGAATAAAAACCTTATTGTACTTGGTTGCATGGTGCAGAATTTGGAATCGGAGTTGGCAGTAGTGTTGCTTCTCTTCTTCATTAACGTGTTGTCTTGTCAATTGAAACTAGTAGATTAAAGCAGCAGCTAGCCAGATTGCAGCAGGAAAAGTTGATTACAGAGAGTGATTAATTATTTGGATTTCTGTAAGACAGTTCTTGAATATTTATAAATGGGTTTTGGGGAGCAGTTTATTCAACGTTAAGCAAAATTTCTGAAGTTTTTTTAGTATTTACAAAATTTCTGATTGTGATTATTTGTCCCATGTTTTTTGTCAAGAGTAGAAGGTTTTTTCTTCTTCTAACATGAGTGGATTAGTAATTTGACCTTATCTGTTTTACTCTCAGCATCGCTTGAATGTCCCCCATCTGTAGTGTGAAGTGACCTTTGTGTTTGTTACTTTACATAAGAAGTAGTTTATTGAACAAGAACTAGAGAAATAACATCCCATATTATTGAAATTTTATGGTGGTGGGGCTTTTCATATTTGGAATTGAAGTGTTCTGTTTTTATACCATTTAAATATTCCATTTAATCCTTGGTGCTGCTAATTTAACATTTAATTGATGTTAGTTTTGTTTTTCAATTTTCAAATCTCTTTTATTTGGCAACTCGTGTTTCATTGCTTATTGGTCAATGAAATTATTTCATATATGATAACATGTTTCCTTTCATGTCTTAGGTGTCCTTTCTCCTAGGAATCTTCCCAATTTTTGTTGCATTTATATATTGGAGCTCTTAAAGTATTAAAAATCTCCATCTCCTCCCAAAGAGAGTTTCTTTCATGTTTCGACAGAATTGGACTTAAATTTAGTCTTTAACTGATGCTTTTTTTAGATACTATTATATATGAGCACCTTATACACTTATTGAAAAGAAAAACAAGAATTTTTTTTTGGGTTATTCAGCTAATTCTTTTGAGACATTAGTAGCAAATTTGTTAAAATCATTTTATCACAATGCTAGTCGTGATTGATAATGCAATGGACCTGTAGTTTGTTGGCAGAAGTTGAAATCCATGATAACATGGTTCTTTATCTCACAATCTTGCTTTTGGAGGTGAAAATGGCGAAGCTGGAAGCCAATTTGGATTTGATGGTGGCTGTCAACGCTTGTTTGACCGAGCCACACCTAGCAAGGATGGCCATGTGTCTGACAAAAACTGTTGAATACAGTGGTCAAAGATTTAATTATTGCCTATTATATAATTACCGTGCTTTCCCATTTTTTGGGAATATTATATGCTTTGTACTCCTACTACAACATATTTAGAAATAAAAGGAATTGGTATCGTAATTTTATGATGTTTTTGGAAACTATATTAACCTAAGTTTTGTCCGGTGTCTCTTGTTATGCTTTGACCATTTAGCTCTATCCATCACATCAAATGTCTTGGGTACATGGATTTCCAATCTGGGTATTGGTTATTGTGTAAAGCCTCATCAAGACCCGAATTAGAACTAATCATAATGTCATTCATTTAGTTTTCTATTTCCTCTCTATTTGATTTAACATTTTACCATTGTTCAGTAGTGGTTGCATAACTGTCCAATGTTTGGCATGCGAGGATCTGGTGGATTGCTTACCGTTATCAGTCATCATGTCCTGGAGAACATATCGGTAAGGATGTCTCATGTGACTAGCTGATTTTTGGATTTAGGTTTTAACTAAGCCTTCATTATGTGTTGCCCATGTTTTTCTCTCTTGCAATTTGAGTTTTGTGTCTGTTTACTCTGTTTTTTTTGCTATTTAATCATAGTAGGAAAGTTGATCGAGTCAAGTGTTTGTTGCTGAATTTATTCTCAGTTCAGTGATTTGTGGATTTGTTTTTATGGTTCTGATGGACTTAAATTGTTCTTTTGGTTCTGTTCAATTGCTTGTTTTGAGTTTCTCTTGTTTCATTTGCTTTTTTTGGCATCTTTTGAGTATGTTTATGACATAAACAATTACATGAAAGTGACCAAATCAGACATTCTGTTGCTGCTCTATAGTGGCAGCTACACAGCTTGTGAGGATTATTCTTTGAGGCATCTTGTGAAATTTATGCTATTACTGAGCTGTAATTTTGGTCTCCCTAGTTTTTAAACCCAATTTGTTTTGTTGCTAATGCTTGTCTTGAAAATGATGGTTATCCTTTATTTGGTGATAGAGACCAGATACCTACTTTCAGAGTGTAAGCCTCAACAGTTTTAAGTTGTTTCCTTTTGAGTTAACTTGTTCTTAACTGAATTGCTCATGTTTTAAATCAACAATTGCATCAATGTTAAAAGGAGATTGTTTTGTCTACAATGCTTTTAGCAAGAAACTTGCTATTGTTTCTTGCTAAAAATCACTGCTCAAAAAAAATGTATTTATTTTTTAAAAAAAGTTTCTAATGTATTTGATTTCCAGTTCTACCGTTCTGTTTGTTCCCTCCCTTTAAATATTGATGAAACCGTTGAATTATGCTGATATGAGTGTAGGTTCTGGTTTCTTACCTGAAGTTGAGACATTTCAACTTCTTGATTTAATCGTATAGTCAAAGCATATTTATGAAAATTGGCATTCTCTGTTTTTGTCACAGTTCCGCTGTCAGCGTGTGCAATGTTTTCGGGTTGGTAACACCGATATCCCAGACAACAAGAGAATAGAGGTTGCACTTCAGCATGTCCATGGAGTTGGGCGTAGAAGAGCTCACCAAATCATCTCAGAACTGGGCATAGGGAACCGATTGACCAAGGATTTAACTGGGGTAGAACTCAACTCGCTGAGGGAGGAAGTCTCTAAGTACCTCACTGGAGGAGATTTAGTAAGCTTTCAATGTCTAATCAACTATACTTTTATATGAATTACACAAATTAACTGCTTTTTGATTTCCTCTATTGCAGAGGCGGTGTGTAGACGGTGATATAAAGAAGTTGGCAGATATTCGGAGCTATCGAGGATTTAGGCATGCATGCATGTTACCATGCAGAGGACAACGTACGAAAACCAATGCACGAACTATGAAAGGTAATCTAGTTACATTAGAGCAAAGATGATTGTTTTTCACTTAGTTTGATGGATCGTATATCATCCCTACTAGGAAATTGAATTGCATGCATTCTTCCATGCGTAATGCGGTGACGCAATAATTTTGCTTAGCCATATTCAGCTGCAACTTCTTTTAAGATATTAGTTGCAGAGGAACTATGTGTGCTGATTAACTCTTCATGTTCGCTTTTCAACAATAATTGTTCAGAGCACAAAAGGCGTGATAAAGGTATCTTGACAAGAAGTCAGAATCTTGCTGAGTGGATGGAGAAACGTCAAGAGAGGGATCAAGAAAAATGATCTCCCCTATTACTGAGATTTGAAGCACAAGTAGGTTGTAGCTCTGAAAGTTACAGGTCAGGTCTTGCTATGGTGAAAACGTTCAAATTAAATTAGGATCTATCTATTGTCAAAATTTCCATTGCAATAAATATTTGAATAGTAACTTCTTATATTTATGAATTGCTATAAACACGAACATGCAAGGATTATGATGATGAAATATGTTTATGAGTTTTTGATCCCAAAATTTTGCTCTAAACGTTGTAGCAGTATTTTGAGTCTTGGCTTTCCGGATTAAAGTGTAGAGTTGGGCGAGTAATTCTTAGTGTTTCAAGGAGACATACACGAGTTTTGTAGGTAGAGTAAGCATATCGAACAATTCATGCCACAACAATTTGAACCAGAGATGTCCAGAAGATAGCCATCCATAAATTAGAAATGCTTTTATTTAAATACTGTTTGTTAAAATTAATTAATATAATTACAAACAAACCTTTTTTTTACTAATTTAATGCATATTACTTATTTGATTAAATTTTATTAACAAAATAAAATATTTTTATTTGATTAAGTATATGCTAATTCAATCATAAGTACACTTGATAATTAATAAATTATAAATCAATCAATTAAGTATTTTTGATAAAGGTTGACCCCATGTTGGATCGTTATAAATTATTTTTTTCTAAGAAATTGTTTTTCTCTTTTGTTATTATTATATCAGACGATTAATCAATAAGTTGGGCTATCGGCCCAGGAGATATTATAGTAAATTATGGTTTGATGGGTTCCCACTTCCCAGCTCTTTCACAAATAGAGGATAAGAGCAATTCACCAGGAGGAGCTGTTTGGTTACCCAGAAACCGTAGGAAACTGAAGGAGAAAATATGGCACAAGCATTAGCGATGCCTGTGGCTTCTTCACTCTCGGTGATATTCAACGCACACAAATGTAATCCTTTGTATAACACCGTCTCACTCCCAATCTCAATTCCTCCTAAGGTAAATCCACTTCATTATTCAACATTTTGTAGAGACATGATACTCAGGATTTTGTTTTCATATACTATTTCCCTCGAAAATGATAGACAAGATACTGGGTAACTGGGATGGGATTGAAAATATGCTTTTTATTCACTGAGATATCCCATGAAGGAGTTCATTTGATTTTGATGAGAGGTTTTTCAATAGTGAGCGCGTGTTTTAAGCCAATTGCGTGTAGTAAATTGTTACTTTTAGAGTTCGTGAATGAGTGAATGAGCTACGAATGACATAAAAATTTTATTCTTTTGGAGAATTTATGTTTATCTTCAGGTTCATGGCCTCAGCATCAAGTGTGCTCGTGTGGGTGGAGTGGAGATACCTAATAACAAGCGAGTGGAGTTCTCTCTTCAGTACATTCATGGCGTTGGCCGGTCCAGAGCTCGCAAAATCCTGGCTGACCTCAACATGGAAAACAAAATCACCAAGGATTTGTCTGAGGAGGAACTTGTGACTCTGCGTGATGAAGTGTCTAAATACATGATTGAAGGAGATTTGGTTTGCTTTTACTTATTTATCTCTTAATGTTTGAATGAATGCATTTCGAGTCTATGAGCGAGTTCATTTTTCCATTATTTCAGAGACGGTTCAATGCTCTCAACATTAGAAGGTTGAAAGAAATCCAGTGCTATAGAGGGATAAGGCACATCCAAGGCTTGCCTTGCAGGGGACAGCGCACCAAGAACAACTGCCGAACCTTGAAGGGAAAGAAAGTTGCCATCGCAGGAAAGAAGAAAGCTCGTTAAGCAGGTTGATCAATTTGTTTAATATCGTTCGTCTTTATTTCAGATGTGACTTGAATTTACCAAAGATATGATCACCTGGCAGTATTAAGTTGGATACATGAGCAATTTTATCTTAGGTGCTTTGGATGCACAAGACTTTTTATTGCTTGCGAAAATCTTAGGTCCCTGTCAAAATCTCAGCATATATGTAGAGCCTGAAGATATTTGTATGTCAGACTACTCTTATTTTGATCGGATGCTTTCGACACTGAATGTGGATAATTGGATAATTATGCTGAATCCCTGATGTGTGTTCATCAGGCACATCAGATTGGATGTGGCTCAAAGCTGTTGATGGTCCCATTTCACTGACAAGTCCATTGAAATGGAGCTATTTTACACAGCTAAAATTCATTAAGGATGCTCCCTCTCTTTCACGCACATTCTGTTTGTATGCTTATTTTCTAGCTTCTACTTTGGACGCTGATGTATTGATTCCGACTATTTTCGGAATTTGCTCATGTCTATATTATGTTGAGGGAAGCTGTTTCCTTTTGTAAAGTCAAAAAAACTAGATAGGACACAGCTCAACTGAGAATGCCTGGGAATGGCTTAAAGCTTCTCAATGAAGTTCCTCAGATTGAGCCGACGAAGACAGGCAGGCAAGTAGGTCTGGCCTCAAGGCTAATACCATTTAGCGTCAATCAACTTAAACACATATTGCCCAACGCATGCCAGCTTATAAAGATTTTGATCAATATAAGTTGTTTTGATAAGATCATATTGAATTTTTATTAGACAGTGAAGAGGAAAATCTCATAAAATGAAAAACAAACTCTTAATTAGTTTATATTCTGATTAATTTTTTAAAAATTACACGAATAATAAGCCTTTCGTAAACAAGAAACCATTCATATAATTATTTAAGTAAAAAAAATATTAGATAACTTTGAAATGTTACTCTTTTTATATATAGATATTGGACAAAAATTAAACATTTAATCCTAAGTGTCTACGGCCTATCTCACTTTGAAATTGATGTCAATTAGCTTACGTAATTTAAGATGGCAAATGGTGGCTCATGAGTCTACATTTAAGTGTTTTCATTGGATCGGCTTAATTTGAGACTTAATTATTTTAAGCAAAAATAACATTATTTTTTTAAAAGAGTTAGGCCTCAAATAGATAAGTAGAAGTGACATAATTGGTTTCAACTCTTCCCTCAGGATTTTTTTTTTGTAAGAGGTCTTGAGTTTGAGTCACCACAAAGAAGGAGAGAAGAAAAATTTTCCCTATTGATGATCCTCTAGCCCCCTGAGTATGTTCCATGGTTGGATTAATTACGGATGTCTCGCTTCTAGCGGTAGTGTAAGAATTCGAACTACAAGGGACTAGGGCTGATGGGGACCTTAGAGTTTCAGATTTACCTCTTTTAAGGCTCTTGGGGTGGAGATTTAGGGACTTAAGATGAATCCGACGAAACTGAGATACTTAATGTATATTAAAAAAAAAGAGTTAGGTCTCAAATAAGCCTATTCTTAAATAACTCAAGCTCGGATCCAATTAAAAAAAACATTAAGTTACACTTTTAATTTTTTAAACAAATATTTTTTAAATATCGACATTATCCATTGTCATCCCTAATGTAATCCTACGAGTGCAAAACAGACGTGCAAGGCATTAGTATCGCTTACTTTTCACTGTTGATTTGCTACTACAGTTTCTTTTGGACACAAGCACAATCAATACGACATTAACACAAACTGTGTAGGTACCATGTTGTCTAATTCTTCATTTTTCTCCGATTTTCAGTATTTTTAGTACTTGATTTGAACTATTTGCAATCTGTTTATGTGTTTAGTATATTCTATTTTTAACAATAAATAAAAAAGTGACCAGGAATGCATCTTTTTCATCTTTATAAACTTATTTTTTCTTACATTTTCATGATTAATTCTTCCAAAACTATTCTTATAAAGAATCAACAAGATTGGTTGGACACAGGTAGATGTATTGGTGTCAGCTAATCTTGATCATTCTCTTCTTTAAAAGAATTCTTCCTCGAACTAGGCTTGTCAAAAGGAGCCCGGCCCGGCCCATGGGCCGGTCAACAGGTTTTGGCCTGGTTTGACAGGCCCATGGGCCGGGCCACGGGCCAAGTATGAATAGCC
>JAOQMS010000002.1:5825906-5843712 GCA_027563885.1 Erythroxylum longipes | reverse complement strand
AATAAAATAAAAAAGTTTATAATTTATTAATTTTAAAAAATAAAACAACAATTTTTTAAATTTATTTTTAAAAATTTTTATTTTAAAATTTCGGGCCAAAACAGCCTTACCATTTCGGTCCGCACGGAGCCGTGGGCCGAAATGGCCCGAGGGAAATTTTCAATGGGCCGGGCCGGGCCATCACCTGCCCGGGCCTGGCCCGGCCCATTGACATCCCTACCTCGAACCACTACTTTAACTCGCAAGCAAACCATGTTGTATTTTCTTAAAAAACACATCTATAAGCCCTTATAACAAAGAAATAACTTCAATAAGCAAAGAAGTGCTAAATTTGCTAGTGGAAATAGAAACATCTTTGTCCAAAAATATAAGTAGCTATTATGGTGCAGGAAATTTTAATCTTATTACTTTCGAATTAAATGATTGAATCTCCTACTCTTCTATCTATTCTGCGCTTCACATTCTAAAGTTTCATTTCATTGTGCACTAGTATTCTTTTCTCACTTTACTGTTCTATCTCTTCTCTTTTTCTTAAGCACTCACTTGTTTTTCGCTCATCATACACTCTTTAGTTATCCTCGTATGCTTCCCATGATTTGGGACGTGTCAGTATAATTTCTTAAAGAGTTTATAGTCTTGTATCTATCATGGATAACTTTTCTATCAAGCTTTCACGCCCGCCCCAAGAGATGAATGCAACTGTTGTGCAAATAGATGCCAATCCCATCAACTTGTTGATTATCTTTATAACCCTTCTCGCCGATTTGGAGCATAATTTGTACAACCACAACATAGTAATGTGAAAAGTGCAATTGACGTCGAATATAAAAAAGATCCATGTCATTTTCATCGTCGCCACCAGGAATGGTAAAAAAGGATGCAAATTTAACAGTTGCAAAGAGCTCGTGGCCATGGTGACGCAGTTGGTTGCGTTATTAATTCCTTCTTTGTGGAGTCTTTTAAGCTGTTTGGCAGTGCCATTCACGTTTTTGTCGGATCTTTTGGTTTATTGAAGCTAGATATGGACTTCTTTCATGATTAGTGTCACAATGTTTTGAAGCTCATCTCGTGGCCGGTTAAGTTCATTTGCTCTCACAATGATTGTGAAGTTGTAATGCCGAGAAGTGTTCTCATAGACAGAAATGATGTGTCATCTAGGTGGTAAAGATCTACGTGGCTGCAACGTCCACCTTGTACTGGACCTCTAGATTGTCGGCCTATAAACTTTTTCGGTGTACTCACTGGCCCAACCTACAAAAACCCTAAAGTCAACGAAAATGGACCAACATTGGACTCGTCAAACTATTTGGACTTTTGCAATTTGGTCCAGTACTTATAAAACCCGGCTTTGTTGATCGAAAGTCTGCATTGAAGTGGTCTATTAACTAAGTAGTGAATGAAGCTGATCAGCTTCCTTTCTCGAACCCCAGAAGCTTCAATGTTAATTCCACCACCATACACGATGATATGCGAGTAATGGTCA
Organism: Erythroxylum longipes; assembly: GCA_027563885.1. Lineage (NCBI taxonomy): Eukaryota > Viridiplantae > Streptophyta > Magnoliopsida > Malpighiales > Erythroxylaceae > Erythroxylum > Erythroxylum longipes. Next base: position 5,842,229 of record JAOQMS010000002.1, on the reverse strand, counting down.
CAGACTTCACTATCTTTCACTCATTATGGAATCAAGTTCCACGTTCTATGGGACCAAAATGAGGGTCCCAAGTCTCAAAGTAAGCTGGTGAACCAAACATTAATTGTCTTTGGTCACTATCTCCTTTTCAATGCAATGAACTCCATGTCCCCCCTTCTAACCAAGTTGCCTTCCTTGTTTTCAATTTAGAAGCTAAGCAAGCATCCTTTAGGAAGTTGAGACAACATTATAAGGATAGAAATCGAAGGTTGAAAAATCATATGTGAATTCAATGGTTTAATTAATGAAAATGAGACAGACACTAAAAGAAACAAATTGTTGGGCAATATGTGTCTCCTCCAATGGAACCTCATGTTGGGAGTGATTTAGACTTGTCCTAAACCAATGGTTACGTGCATCCCCCACCTTCACAATTACATACTTTCCTATCCATTTCCTCTCATTTCACTGCCCACCAACTATTGTTTAGTTTTCAAATGTTAGGTTAACCCATAATTGCTTACTTTCCCTTGATTAAATTTCCATACTTTTCGTAAAGGCTTAAGATTTATGTCCTTAGTGGAGAAAATTTTAGAATAGAGAGAAATAGAGACTTACTTAATTCCATAAGCACATTTTTTAATATTCTTTTCAATAAAGTCACACAACCTTGATCAAGTCAAACTGTCTTTCCTTGACAAGTTTGGTCTCATCCAATGTTAAAAAGCAAACATGGAAATCTCGACTTTTTGGTTGTGCAATTTCCCATGAAAGTTTAGGTTTGGTGGCTCAATTTGAAAAGAAGTACAAATCTTAATTATGTACAACACTAGATAGACACCTACCTGTCCTTAATAGCTTAGGACACCATAATGAACCCTTTTTGTTGAATAATTAAATGTCTAATGTATAAATGTATGAGGAGCAGAAACCACATACCTGGTGTACAAAAGGTCTTTTGATTAGTATCGGGAATGTGTTTGTCCCCCTCCTAACAAGCCTCGTGTTGGGCATGATTGTGGCTCTTGGCCCACATATGGCCGAAACCACAATTTAAGAATTTGGAACTCGAAGAACAGATAGGTCCTTTGTCGATGGACGTGCAATTATATATGTTAGCTTAGGTCAAGAAAATAAAATGTAATGGAATGTTAGGTGGGTTTCTCATTTTGTAATAATAACTTTAATGTTTTAAAAAAATTATAATGACTAATGGTATGGATACGCCTCGAACAAGTGAGACAATGTTTGTGTTTGGGTTGCTAAGTAATAATACAATTCCAAGATATTCTGGTGGCATATATCTGCCATCTGCATCCACATGAAGTGTCTCAATCTTTACGTATTGGGTCCTTGCCACTTCACAAATAAATTTGGTTCGATCTGTCGCTCCATGTCTTGAAAGGTAAAGGTGGCACATAAGAAGAATTAAGGATTGCAACTACTAATGTATAAATTGTGCTAGCTTCTAAGTTAACCATATCATATCCTCGATAAGGTCATTCCTATGTGTATCAGCGATTGGTTTATCGCCTAAAGTTGACGTATATGATGTTATAGAAGTCAGAGCTAACAATATATCGACTTAAACCATTGGTAGTTCAATGTCTAATCTCCAAGGGCATCAAGATTCCAGATAAAAAGTTAAGTCGACATGTGATTTGAAGATTTTATATTGTAATGATGTTGAATCAGAAAAGAAACATTGCAGGGCAGCCTTTGTTGTAAACCAGGGACCAACATCACCTTAATTTGCTACTTCTGCAAAGACCAATAACACCGACTATGTGCTAGAGATGCCTATATGATGAAATAGAGTTAAGCAGAGACACACAAGATTAAGGTATCGACAATTACCGCATAGCAGCAAACAGAAACTAAAAGTGAGTGTGTGGTTTAGCCTAAAACAGCAGAAACAAAATGCTAAACAATAATGCAAGTCTTGCAGCCTTATTAGGTATATTATTGAATGATGGGTCTCATGTAACTTTCGGACTCGCCAGAGAATTGGGTCCATTGTATTTTAACTCTGCTCTTAAAAATGGCAAGATTGATAATAAAAAAGATAGTTAATCTTTTTCTTCTATGAATGTGCCGATTACAATAAAATTCCTTATGAACTGTTTCAAATCCAAGTCGAATGAACAAATGCCAGATGAGTTGGAAGGCCAGTTGATGAGCCTTTACATACAACAGTTTCGTAAATAACGTTACAATGCATCTTTTGTTCTGGTCTAGTTGGACCAAGGACAAGAAACAAGTAGGCACTGTAACCAAATAATAGGACAAATTGAGATGGTTATGAATTGGGAAGCAGAAGAACAACGTGTGAAGGAAATACACGTCTACACTGCCACAGCCGGCGAGAGTGTCTGAGTTAACAAAGACAACAGAGTACAATTGTATTAAATTGTTGCTAACTTCAGCTTTTTGAATGGTCCCTCCCCCAACACAAAGCCCATCAAAACAGCCCTAAGGAAAGGATCTCTAGAGCTGTGAACAAATCCATTGATTACCATTCTCGTACACTATTATGATTAATGCTTTTTCTGCCACCCAATTACTTCTTTCAAGTCGCCTAAGCAACATGCCCGTCTTCCTTCTTCTGCACCTACTCCTATTATGTATGCTGTAGCAGCTTTTCGCTGTGTCATTTACACGTCAGTTTCGAGGGCCGTGCATCAGGCTGGATCCGGATTTATGGTTTTCTTTTGGTTCTAAGGAAAATTTTTGATGTATAAGAAAATTCAGTAAATATATTTGGAAAAGATTCCAAGTGACTTGGTCGCAGAAAGATCGCTGTGATAGAGACGAGTGCTGAGCAATCAGACAGTGGAAGATCCCAAAAGACGACCCACCACCACCATCACGAGGAGAATAGCAAAAGGAGAGACGATCTCTAAGGTGGAAGTAGGGTCAAGTAATTGCACGGTTCCGACGAGACAACCCTCTCTTTTGACTATGTTGGCATTGCCTACCCAGTCTAATCAAGTTGCTCAAGACATGTGTCCCCGCCACGTGGTACAGGATCTACGATATATATTTGTGCATATAAGACTCGAATTTGATTGTTTTTCAGTAAACTTCACAACCACAAGACGGGTATCGTAGAACGGAAGAGTTAAAAAGAACAGAGATATACAAAGCTAGGAGAGGAGAGAGAAGAGGGAGCATCTTTCACTGCTTTTTATGTATTTGACTCCTCTAGCCAGTCAATCGGTCATCCTGCCCAATGACCCTCCCTTACCTTTCACTGCAAAAGGCAAAGGCCCCTGGCCCGGTGACCCCATATTTCTATACTCCTTCCACAGAGTGCCCATTTCTACACAACAGATCAGAAAATGAGTTAAAAGAGAGAGTGCATTCAAAGGTCCCATGGAATGGGACCTTAAAACTTTTTTTCTTTTCCACATAAAAAATATTTTCACCAAATTCCATAAAACATCCACCCTCTCTCTCTCTCTCTAAACTGCTGTACACTTTCTTATTCCAACTCATCCTTCACTCCCAGTTTTGAATCTTCTTTCTGGGAAGTGATTTCCCTGTTCCCTATATCCTATTTGTCAAATTCACAATCCCCTTCACCACAAAAATTTCTAAATTGCTAATAATTAATTAAACAAAAAAAGAAACAGGAAGAATCCCAACTCCTTGATCCCCATGAATGTACAGGTCCCCTTCAGAGCTATGGCTGATTTTCAAAATTCAGCCACCCGCACGCCAGCCGTGGAAAACAATTTCCGACAACCTCCTAAGTGGCTGTCAACCCTGACCCTGAACTTTTTTTGCCCATCTCAGAGCCAGGAACGACATTGTTCCCCGTATTTTCAGTCTCACAATTGCATCGATCATTTTGATGCAACAGCGTGGGACGTCACTTGCAACTTTAATTCTCAGTGCCACCGGTCTTCTATAAATATTCTTCCGATAAAATCACGGAACCTTTTAGAGTAGAGTTTTGGATCCACTGCGGAGATAGAGGTAGGGTCAACTTGCAAGGATTTGTAGGCATGCTCCAACTTCTTGCTGATATCGTAGTCTTGTAAGATATCAATGATTCCAAAGTAAAGGACTACTTCATAGATCTCGCCAGAAGGAGTCAAATGGCTATACTGATCAAAATCACTCCTCCTTGACATCCTCTCTGCTCTTGCAGGCATGTTTGCCCCTAACCTTATCAGAGGCTTCCTGCAAGGAAACAATAGGAAAGGACCCCAAATATGTATCAGCTAAAAAAAAAAAGGTCTAGCTTCCTCGCTGTAAAATTACAAAGAAAACACAACCACTGTCCTTAAGTTTTGGATTTCTACTTGGTAAAATTATTGTCATGGGCAGGGGTGAGGTGGGGAGGTAAAAAAGGATGATCATAGATTTGAAAACCTAGCCAATGATAAACCAATGATGAGTAAAGCAAGGTTTAATGTGATGAAGGCGCAGCAGGACCAACAAACAACTGTTGCCTACTGAACTCACCCGTCATATAACCAAATACAACACAAGCCACCAATCATTCCATTAGACATGATCATATGCAATCAAATTATTTCCCATAATAGCAAGCACAACAATCAACCACATGTTGCGTTAGTTACATAGATATTCCCACTCAATAGAAGAAAGGACCAAGCCACCCGTTAAGTGGTATTAAGAGAAAAGATGAGATCATACCGGCCAGCAAGAATTCGATCCATGTCTTGTAACTCTGCTTCAAGGAAGCGACATCCTCGCATAAATTTCTCACTTTGATAGGAATCCTTTCTCCCTGCAAAAGGCAAAAACTGTAATTAGATCGCATGTTCCAAAAACTAATAAACTTAATAATAATAAAGAAACTAAATACAAAACTTGCAGTCCTCTTAGGGAGAGATCTGATTAATTACCAGTCCGCAAAAGGAATGGTGACAATCCCATTTTTTCATATGTATTGTCATCACGGAAGTGGAGACCGACCAGAAGACTGTAATCCATGATTCTCTCAGCTTCCAAAAATTCGCAATCTTGATCAAGTTGTCTGTCAAATAAATTACAGACATGTTAGAACATATTCATCTAGATCCAACTGAAAAGCCTGACAGGATAAAAGCCATACAGCAAAACCATAAGGGATTCTTGTAACTTACTTGATGAGCTCCTGATACCAATTTTGCTGGAGACGGAAGACAAAATTGAGATCCAGATCCTTGAGAGTAGTTGTTTCATCAATCTCACCCTCAGGCTTATCTGTGGTACGACCATAGGAGGAGCCTTTCAAGTCAAATCTTCTGTGTATTCTGTATTCGGAGCAGAACAAATTGCCCATAACAATGAAACGAGTCTGGTTTCAGAAAACAAAAGATACAATCAAAGACATGGAATAAAATTCAATTCATAGAGATATATGAAATTGAGCCTAGTACATACCTTCTGCCCACCGATTGGCTTGACGCAATGTACCCCAAAGAATTTTGTCAAAAGAGTTTTTTCATACCGACAAACGTGTTTATAATAACTTGGAAGCATCCTAATCAGCACCTATGTACAGATGGAAAACTTCAGAAGCAATATTGTTGTGCCAAAACTATGCAATAACTAGAAGTATGGTGGAAGCCAGGCAACAGTAATTTACCAATAGCTACAAAAGCACTACTGATTAGAATAGCTCCTTAACAAACTTCAAACTAAACAAAATTGAGAAGTCAATAATTTGGCAACTAACCTTAACTTCTGACTTCTTTACTGTTTTGATCATAAATCTATCATCTTGAGTAAGATAAAAGAAACTGCCACTCTTCCCTGGGGAAGAAAGTTCTCTGAGGGCATCGTTTCCACAGATAGCTAGCATGTAATCAGCTGTGTCAACTTGGAATAGGTCCCTTAAATGCCTGATATGTTGGGGAACAAAAGAAGGAAATAAGAGGGCATTGCATCGCCATATATTAAATTAAAAAGTCAACAAGGGAAATTTAATAATTCCGACTCAAAACAATACAGAAAAATGAAACCACAACTCACATCCCATCACATTAAACTTGAAGAGTAGTAAAGAGATAAATACTATAAACTTGAATCAAATTCAAAGGATTGTAACTCAGAAAATAAAGTACCTGAACACCAGGGGACAATAGTCCTTCCACCGAAATTCAACAGACTGATGAGGAGGTGTAATTTTTGATCCTTCAGGCGGAAACCTCGTCCAAAACTTCTCCTTAGGATCAAAATCACTAGGTTTCAGTTCCCTCATGATCTGGGCATGTTTTCCAACAGAGTGCCTAGCAACAGGTTACCAGAATAGAAACTTAGACCCCTGTTCCAAAAATAGCGCAGAACTATACAAGAACAAAAAAACTTCAACCATGCTATCAAAGAATATCAAAATATATAGCTGAAAAGAGGCAATTACCGTATGCCCAATTGCAAATTGAGCATCAAATCATAGTTCTTGTGTCCCTTCGAAATAGTCTGACCAGGTTTCTTCACCTCCCCACCATTAAAACAACAAGCCCCTCTCCTAAACTGCTTAAGACCATCTCGATCCAACCCTTCCCTGTAAATTTTTGAGGCCTCAACATTATCAATAATGTCACAAGTAATGTCACCCGCCTCGCCATCACTCTCCCAGATACAAATCCTCGGAAAATTCATGGTACTCCCTCTAGCCCCATCAACAGAAGACCTCTTCCTCGGCGTTCCCGCACTCAGAACCAAATCACCCTCATTACCCTTGAAACAGAGCTCCTTTCCGTTACCAGGACAAAAGGTTCCATTCAATTGCTGAATCTTCATATCCTTGTTATTACTCCAATTACCAGCATAAAAACTCCCATCAGGCCATGTATATAACCCACTTCCCTTGGGCACTCCATTTTCCCATTGCCCTTCGAACCTATTCCCATTCGTCCAAACCAAAACCCCTCTACCCGAAATAACGCCGTTTTTCCACTCTCCTATATACTCATTCCCATTTTTCCAAACATATCTCCCATGTCCATCTTGAAGATTCTTCTTCCAATACCCTTCATAAAAATCTCCATTTGCATACCGTTTTTGCCCGTATCCGTGTTTCCGATCGGAGCTCCAGGTCCCTCGATAAGTGTCACCGTCGGATCCGATAAAAGTACCGAATCCTTCCATTCGACCCGCCTTGAATTCCCCTTCAAAAGTCGCGCCCGAGGGCCAAGAGAACTTCCCTTTCCCGGAAGCCTTTCCCCTTCTCCACTCTCCCTCGTACATGCAACCGTCGGTCCACAAATACTTTCCCGATCCGTGAGGCGTGTTGCTTGAGAAAGCTCCGATATAGAGATCGCCGTTTGGGAGAAGTTTCTCTACGGTTACGGTGGAAGCGCTACTGCTGGTAGTGGCGATCGCGGGGACATCGCCAGGGCCGGGGACAGCTATGGCAGTCGTCGGCGTTACTCTCCGGTTAGCTGATGAGGATCGGGTTCGGTTAGGCACTATGGGTGGCGGAGGAGAAGGCTGTTTAGCGATCTCTTTCCCTGCCAGCAAAACGACTACCGTATCATCTTCTCCGGACCTCTTCTTCTTGGTGCAGGAAACTACATCGTTTGGCTCATCCACGAGCATTTTTCTCTCATAAAGTAACTTAGTCTCTCCTTTCTCACTTCAACAACTTTCTCCGTCTATCTCTCCTCCTTGTTACTTCAGCTCGTCGGAGTTTTACTTCTTCCGGCAGCAACGAACGAGACGAGCATTTCCCGGCGGCCGGCAGATTAGCCAGTGGTTTTCAGACACTCTCTCTCTAGAATTTTTCTTCTCGTCTCTCTATCGCTTTCTCTTTAGGAGTGCTTTGTGTTTGGGGGAAACAGGCAGGAATCTTTACTTACATACACAATACAAACCACAGCATACAGAGAGAGAGAGATAAAAACAAAGTTAACTAATCCTGAGAATAACCGTGAGAAAACATTAAAAAATAAGTCAAATTTCAAAAGGATAAAAGCAAGACATATAGTTATAGAAAGAGAGAGAGACAAGGCATGAGAGTAATGAGCCGGCTTTTGCCTGGGGAACAGTTGATAGGCTACGATGCGGGTACAAAACATACAACGCGCACGCACCCCACACAGATGGACCAGCTCAGCATTTTCTTTTATTACTTATTGTTATTATTTTTTTCCTTTTTTTTAATATAATAAGTGATTCTGAGCTGAGCTAACGCTATCTTGTTTTAATCGATAGGTGACGAGGATCTCCAAAGATTACTTCTTGGTACGTAACAAGAAATTCCTGGTTATTTAATTAGGTGCTTTGAAAATGTTTACCAACCAATACTATTTGATCGAGAAAAGCATGGTTGACCCAAGTTTACCAATTTGTCGGGTGACCCACTTGGAGGCCCAGTTCAATTTATTGGGTTGATTCTTTGCCAACTAAGATGATTTATTTATTAACAGATTAAAAGGAACCTCCATGTTAATAACATCATACAAATATCCTCCTACAAATTTAAGAATACATCATTTTCGACAGCGGTAATGTAAAAGTTTCATCCAACGTGGTGATTTCTTACACGTACTAAACACAGAATTTCCTCTGAAAAACTGAGTAAGATTAAGCTGTGATTTACCTTTCTATCATTCTATTAAGTTGAGGTGGAGAACACCTAAGATGGACAATTCTACCTTTTTAGTGCAAGAATACATCATTTTCAATCCCTTTGATTCGACGAGAAAAATGGATTAGTTGCGTTTCTTTGCACCAGAAAAATCAATTTACAGTTCTGGTAATGATTCCGTGCTTGATTATTCTTCAAGTGGAAGGTGCATGTATAAAGTAGGTATCAATTGATCGTGCCCATTTTGGCTACGAGATTTAACTTCGATTGCCCTAGGGAGAAAGAGAAACAAAAGGGGCATTATTTAAATAGACAATCACCGTATCACAACAATCTTATGGCCCTCATCTTCTCACCTTATTCTATACGCAACAAAGTCTCTGTCAATCTTATGGCTCTCATCTTCTCACCTTATTCTATATGCAACAAAGTCTCTGTTTCTCCTTAATAAAAAATTATGTGCTAAAATTTGTCAACACTCCTTAAAATGTAAAAGTTGATGTACCAAATGCACAAGACTCTTTATTTTGCGAGAGTATAAAAAGAGTTGTAATATAAACAAATTTTTTCTTATATTTTTACAAATAGACTATTTATGTAACTTGTATATATGATTTTACGATTACAAAAAAATAATTTTATTGGTTGCTCCAAGGTTCACCCTAAAAAAATACATCGGGCTTAATTAAGTGAAATTTTAGACATTTTATATAAAAATGCAAACACTTTGATATTTTGAAGTTAATTTAATTTTCAATCGAGTTTAAGTTTAAAATATTTAAATAAATTTGATCGAATTTAAAATATTTAAAATAAAAAAGAGTATGCATTTTAAAATTCAGTTAAATTAAATTTTTATAATACTTGAATTAATTCGAGATATTATCATGTAATCAACATTTGGTATGAGTGCTTAAATAAAAGGGAACAAAAACGTTCTCGTTTTGCCATAAAGTAAAATTGTGCACGAGAGGATCACTTATAGAGAAATAGTCACGAAAACAGCGAGAGAAACTTGAAACGTCCCGTGTCTCTGTTGGACTGGCAATGCACGATTGTTAATAAATACCAAATTGATTTCGGGCGATACACTTTCGTGAACCGTCTAACTAAATTCAGGGTCTCTGGCCATAAGGCATGTCAACGAACACCAGCCATTTACTTCGCTACCATGTAATCTTTATGACTACATGCCACTTCAATGGAAGTAATCAAGGTGTGCGTGTAATATCTAGAATATACATCCTTGTTGGTTGTGGTATTTCCCTACTTTGGAATTTTAAGGTTACAGCTGTTTTATGCCTCTCTGGTGACCTAATACATTGGAAGATGGAAAGCTGAGGTTTGTGATAAATCATTCACTTGCTTATTTCTAGATAAGGCTGGCACCTAGGAACCTAGAGAAGATCCAAAAGGATTGAGGAAGATTGGGAGATATTTACGATAATTACCTACGAAACAAGTTCCTTTTCTGGGATTTCCTAGCTAAGTACGTAACCATCAATTACTGTGTCAAATGTCATGAATTTGATCTTGTATCTCTGCCTGGTCAGGTCATTTGTCACTTAGCTATTGTTTCCAAGAGAATATCGAAGCAAGAACACGCAGACATGGAGGGTGATATTATGGTATAGATCCCTTGGCGAATGAGACATAATTATAAGCTGGCAATCGTTGCTTTTGTAATAATCTATGCAAGATACCGTATTGTTAGCCATTGCTCTCGATGTCCGATTATCCTTTTCGTTATCCCGAGTCCAGAACGGACATTACGGATCTTAGGAATTACCATACATGTATTGGTCTCTTGGAAAAGTAATATCATACATTACATGACACACTTGTTTCGTGTTTGGTCACCTATTCACCGGTAAAAGAGATGGACGGTCGGACTGAACCTACCCTCTGTTTCAATTTACAGAAGAACGCGAGCTATTAGATGCGGTTCAGAACTCAAACCCCATCTTTATAATAATACTACGTGCCATATTCTTTGACTTGTAAATCTAAACCGAGTTCAGGAAAATGACATTTGATAAGATCTTGAGTTCTTATTTAACAATGTTATCTCCGGTTTGTCAATAACATAGGTTACTGATGAATGCTTATTGATTTCTAACTAATTAATTAACCCATATTAGTTGGTTGCTGTTTGTACCAATGCATGATACGTTTGATAGAAGACCAATTGTATTAAATAGTAAATACCCCAAGTCCATATACCATGTACGCTTCAATTTCTCATCGCATCTATTTTATATAGAAATCATCATCTTCCTTGATTGATTCCTTAAACTAATGAGCGAATCAAATAATATCTCAAATCGTCATTGTCAACCCCGACTCGATAACCTTCCACAGGTATTCTCTTGGTTGGGAGACTTTGATATTGTATTGGAATGGAAATAAAAATTTAAATTTAGTAAGAGGTGAAGCCAAACGGTCGCTTTTACAGTTGGAACGGAGTGGCCTGAGCTGGCACTGAAGTGGGACCCTTGCTTCCACCTTTGGGATGTCGTTTTCAAACACTAAGACGTGCGAGGCTGTCTGCCACCTCAGTTGTTCTTCGCGGACATCATCGGCACCCACATACATCCACGTGTGTTTCGCAGCAGTACTCACGTGTGCATTTGCGATTTGATTAAATGGTTGCCACTCACACGTTGCACGAACCAATCGCGGCGAGTCTTTCTCACTTGTAAAAATGCTGAGATTTTGCATCACGTAAAAAATATTGAACTTGAAGGTGATAAGAACATATTAAAATGATAGAGAGAGCAACGTGAGAATGGTGATCCAATCACGTAGAAAGATTAATACTGAAGGCAGACGATAGTATCTATATAAGAGTATTCAGTCAATTTCAATTTTTTGTAAGGCATCAATTTAATAATTGCAAAACATATCGTTAATAACGACAAGATATTATAAATAACGAGTTACGAAAGATAAATAGACAATTGATAGACAATTAATACCACGTGTATTAATAAATTAATCCTTTAGAGATATGAAAGAAATTAGAGGGTCTTTGTGAGAGAAAGAACACTCACAATTAGGCTTCCTAAATTAAAATACTCGTGAACCTGAAGTTGAAGGCCGAGAAGTCAGTGTCGAAGCATTTTAATGATTTTTAAAACAACATCAACAAGTTGACTATGATGAAGATTGTCCTCGATGATGAATTATAAGCTTTGTCCCTGTTGAGTTCTTTGCCAAATAGTTGGGATACTTTGGTTATGACTATCAGCAACTTTGTTTCGGATGATGTGCTTTCTTTGGATGTGATCAAAGAAATGAAGAGATTAGGAGGAAGGAAATCCATGTCAATAACATCACTCTTATAGTAGAAAATAAAGGAAGAAGCAAGAGCAGAGATCCCAAAGGGCAAGGCAAGTAAAAGAACAAGTTGGAGTAAAGAGATGACAAGGAGATCATAACATATCATTAATGCACCAAACCTAGTCACATAATGAAATTCTACTACAAATGTACGAGAGATTAGAAGAAGCAAGACAACTAGAAGGATGGAGACAGTAATAACACTACAATAAGGACATCATATACGGATGATTAAGTGTCATTGATTTATGCAACTAGTGGGTCTCTTCATGTTAGTCACTCAAATTCAAAGTGTCTTGTCGATACAAGGTTATCTTACAATTGTGTTCCGAAGAGGAAGTACTTGACCAATTACAAGAGTGTTGATTTTAGAAGTATGAAGGTGGGAAATTAGCATTCCACTAACATCATCAATATGGATGAGATTTTAGAAGTGTGCTTGACCAATAATAATATTGGCATACTTTTGCAAATGGCAAGCAGAAGCTTTCTACAGGAGTATTAACGATTACTCACGGTGGACTATGCTACACCTTATACAAGACATACTTAAAGGTGTGTGCCAGAAAATTATGTGCAATTTAAGAAAATGCTTCACTAGATTTATGGCATCGAAGATTGCAACACGTTAGTGAGAAAGAGATTAAGTAACTAATTGAAAAATCACTTATCATTGCAAATACTAAAATTTCTCTCAACTCATTATTGTGTGGCTGGAAACCAACATTAAGTGTCTTTCAATAAAATGTCTTCCAAAAGAAAGGCTTTGGAGTTGGTGCACTTCGATGTATATAATCCCATAGAGATAGAGGTAACAAGTATTTTGTTATATTTATCGATGATGCTATATTTTAGGGTAAGGCAGTCACAACTGCAGTATATATGATAAACAAAACTAATTTTGTCCCATTAGAGCTTTACAATCTCAGAAGAGTGTTGAAAGGAAATGATCTAACTTATACGCATCTAAGAGTGTTAGAATGCAAGGCTTTTAAGCATATGCCAAAGGAGCAGAGATCGAAACTGGATTTGAAGACTACTCCTTATGTGTTTATTGGACATGGTGACGAAAAGTTTGGCTATGGGCTTTATGAATCAGAAAAGGCAGAGGTGTTTGGAAGCATGGACATAGTCTTCTATAAGTATGAGATGGAAGTTAATCTCATCAAAGAAGACAATATTACTTTTAGTAGTTTATCTTTCAGCAATGAAGATACTACCCATATTCTTACTTTGGTTAATTAGCCTATAAATGAAGAAGATGAGCATGAACTAACACAAGATGATAATGATAAGGGGTAATCTGATGGTAACGAGTCACATGAGACATATTATATGGGCTGTGTTGAAGAGGCTCATGATCATCATGAGCAGGGAGAGCAACTGCTCAAGTATTAGAAGATGTCCAATTTTAAAGGTTAACTAAAGTGAAGAGACCTTTGGCAAGATACCCTAGTTCAGAGTATATCCTAATCATTACTAACGGAGAGCTAGAGAACTCAAAGATAAAGACTCTTGGCTTAAGGCAACGCAAGAGGAGATAGATTCATTAGAACATAATGTTGCTAACATATTAACGACAGTGGTTCTTGGGAGTAGCCTTGAGCTTTGTAGTAAGCTCGCCATGATGACTTTTAAGTGATTATTAGGGTAATATATTTCTCTTTTGAAATAGGTTAGAAGGAGAGATTATTATATACAGCCCCAAGTTATGGATGTTAGCTTGACAAAACCCATTAAATCAAAACTTTGGAAGTGTTAACTATTTTCATAAACCAAAAAGAATGAAGTTTAGGTGTATTTAAGGTAGAAATTGATGAGTTAAAGTAGTTTCTCGAGCAACTTCCATATCAGCCAACCAATTTGGATTCATACTTGGTAGGTCCATGACATAAGCGATACATCTTCTCCGTAAGCTAATGGAATGCTACAGGGAGTGAAGAAAGAATTTACATATAGTTTTTATTGATTTGGAGAAGGCATACAACAGGGTTCTTAGAGAAATCTTATGGAGGTGATTGGAGGCAAAGGGAATCTCTATGACATATATAGGAGTAATTAAAGATATGTATGAAGGAGCAATGATTAGCGTAAGGACGATAGGAGGCAACACAAAAACTTTTTCTATCGGTATTGGGCTACACCAAGGCTCCGCCTTAAGCCCTTTCCTGTTTGCATTAGTGTTAGATGAGCTTACCAAACATATTGAAGGAGAGGTACCTCGGTGTATGTTATTTGCCAACGATATTATCCTCGTGGATGAGACCAGAGAGGGGTCGATTCCAAGTTAGAATGTTGGAGGGAAACGTTAGAGTCGAAAGGTTTTAAAATGAGCAGGACCAAGATGAAGTATTTATAAGGTAACTTTTCGGGAAGCCAAATGGTCCATGAGATAGCAGTAGCAATTGGTACTAACATCATAGCACAAAAATCGAGTTTTAAATATCTTGAGTCCATCATTCAGAGTGATGGTAATATAGATGCCAATATAGTCCATCGTATTAGATCCGGCTGAGTCAGATGGCGAAGCGCATCAAGGTTCTTATGTGATAAAAAGATTCCATTAAAGCTTTAAGGGAAATTTTATAGAATGGTGATTCGACCTATTGTGTTATATGGGGCAGAATGTTGGCCCACCAAATGTCGACATACAAGACAGTTATTGGTAGCAGAGATGCATAAGCTTCGGTGGATGTGTGACATTTTCAGAAGAGATAAGGTCCGTAATCGTGTGGTGAGAGACAGACTACAGATGGCTAGTATTATCAACAAGTTGAGAGAGACCAGGCTTAGCTGGTTTGGACATATGAGCAGGAGGCACACTGATGGTCTGGTGTGACGTTGTGAGTTTATAATCCTTAGTGACTACAAGAGAAGAAAAGGGAGGCTATACAACAACTGGACGGAGGTGATCAAGAGAGATATGATAGAGTTGACTCTTAATGAGGAATTGACCAGAAAAAGAAAATTCTAGCGTGCTAGGATACGGGTAAAGGATATCTTTTAAAGTTGCACAAAAACAATCGAGTAAGTTATCGGGAGAAGTTTAACGTAAAGCTCGTAAAACATTTTTACTGCTTAGGAAATCTAACCCCAGTGTCCAATCTGTCTATTATAGTTGCGAGTCATGGACAAGTCTTTCTGTCTTTGCGAGTCATGGACAAGTCTTTCAATCATACTACTTGTCTTCTCAGCTCGGGTGTATAGGGAAAGGTCCTGTAAGGCCATCTGGTACCGTAGGATTATCATACTCACAAGAGAAAATGGATTCATCAGACAACAATGGTGCTAACATGTTAACGACGGTGGTTTTTGGAAGTAGGCTTAAGCTTTGTAGTAAGCTCGCTATGATGACTTTTAAGTGATTATTAGGGTAATACATTTCTCCTTCAAAATAGGGTAAAAGCAAAGATTATTGTATATTCAACCCCATGTTATGGATAGGGACAGAGATATATGGGGGCCAGTGGTGCACTGGGCCCCCCAAGATTTAAAAAAATTAAATAATTTTTATTTTTAATATATATATATATATATAGTAACATAATGTTTGTTATTTTAAAACCCTAACAAACAAGTTGGCAACTACTGCACATTGGTATTTTCTGCTTTAACTCTCAAAATTTTCTTCCCGTATGTTTCACTCTTTATCTTCCAAGAATTTTGTTTCCTATTTAGTATTCACAATATTTGCTTCACTAGTTGATTTTGAAATTTTTATACACTGACAATGACAAATGTTGAATGAATATTTGCTTCACTAGTTGATTTTGAAATTCCTATACACTAACAATGACAGATGTTGAATACATGGTGTAATAGAAGGCTTTGAAAACATGTGGTTAAAAAGATGCTTGATAATGATACGTATGGTATAAATAATATAATACATGGTTTTAAAAGCAATTGGACAGATGTAAGCTATCAAAGATATACATGGAGAACTCATTAATTATCATTGTCCAGATGTTTGTTTTCACGTGGATACAAAAGCAGAAAAGTTACTTGTTGATATAATATGCATGAGTTTATAATATTTATTCTACGACAAAATTTAGGGGGGCATGTATGATTGTTTGATCAATAATTTAATTAAGTTCTTGCAGTAGGGAATGAGTTTTTGAGACTTATGAATAGTAGGGAATATATATATATATATATATATATATATATAATAAAAGAAAAGGATATCCAATTATTTTTTAGTATATTTGACAGTTGCTACCTCTTTTATGGAATTAGTAAATATCGTTCTAACTAATTTTTTATTTTGCAGTTATGGAAAAATACTTTAAAAAATTAAGACCGACTGTTTAGTCATCATCGTCTGATTTAAATCAGAATGTTAATAAAGCACCTCCAGCATCGAAGGATGTTATTATTGAAGAACTTGTGATTGACTTAGAAAATCTTCCTTCCGATCCAGGATTGAGACCTAATATAATGGAGTA
>JAOQMS010000002.1:5789159-5825806 GCA_027563885.1 Erythroxylum longipes | reverse complement strand
AGTCAAATTGTCATTACTTTTACCAGTTGCTACAGCCACAGTGGAAAGAGCTTTCTCCGCAATGAAAATTATCAAGAATTCACTTCATAATAAAATGGGAGATGACCTATTGAATGATTGTTTAGTATGTTACATTGAAATAGATGTATTTGCAAATATTGACAATGATCTTGTTATGAAAAGATTTCAATCTATGAAAAGTAGGCGGGGATCATTGTAATTTTAACTATTTTATATTCTTAATAAAACCTTATTTTTTATTTAGTTTTGATATAAAAATTTTCGTGAAATCTATATTTTATTTGGGCCCTCCTATCTTAAATTCCTGGCTCCGTCACTGGCTATGGATGTTAGCTTTACAAAAACCATTAAATAAGAACTTTGGAAGTGTTAACTGTCTTCATAGACTAAAAAGAATGAAGTTTAGGTGTATTTGAGGCAAAAACTGATGAGTTAAAGTAGTTTATAGAGGTCATGCTCGTGTCCAGGAGGTACACACCTGTGTTAATGGTGAACACAACTGTTTGCATAACATATAAGTTTATGTAACTTCGTGGAAGTTGAAAGGTGATTCTTCAAGATCAGATATGCCTATGTAGAGTCAGACACGATCATGTTTGCTGATTGTGTAACTCATTGTGAGTGTGTACTTCTAACTTCAAGTTTTGAAGCTTAAAGTTTAGATATAATCATTGTACACAACCGTGTGCGGTATAAAATCTTATTGTTTAAGATTTAAAGTGTTAGTTTATGCCCTTGCAGCTAATCACTTTGATGCAATTTGATATATGACATTATTATTTAATTAATAAAAGCATTCTTTATCTTTGTGTATTAAGTTAATTACATTTGTTGTTTTAATACTGAATATCAAATCCTTGGAATAATTATTATCTAATTGAAATTATGACGAGCGTATTATTCCTAAATGTTCCTAATTGCAGTTTCATCAAAACGGGATATTGTTGAAACAATAAAGCTAACACACATTATATTTCTCTTTCTTATAAAGAAAGTAATTGATCTCATAAATTAAGTATGAAGATACTTGAACTAATGTGTAAATGATTATTAGAGAATAAGTCATTGAACTAACCCGACTACGAAAATCTCAAATGGAATATTACTTATGTATCTGTGGATTTTCCTCATAATGATAGTTATATAATTGATTCTTAAACTTAAGATTACAAAGGTATCTCGTGTGAAAATTATTGTGTTTTGATGCTACTTATGAACTGTCATAGGATAATTCAGTCGATAGTACTTGAATACAATAAGAACTATATGAAGATTGTTGAGTAAGTCAATAAAGAATTTGTCACTCTAAAGTAATTAAAGAGAATATTATGTTATTCTTTATTAGTAGTGGTTTATGAAAATCTTTCGTCAAAGTAAATTGACATTTGAAAAGGTGTTTTAAAATTTCAATTATAAATCAATTATTAATTAGCAAGAACAAATATTATTAGACCAAAAGAGTATATACATACTATATCCAATTGAATATTGGATGACGAAATGATCAAATTATACATCATACTCGTGCATGAATAAGTTAAGTCAAACTACTTGACATTCCTGATATTTGGGTGGTCATGACTTGTTGCTAGACGTCAATCTTGATCTATGATTATAAATTGTTTAATTGGAGAATTAAAGATAAAATAAAAGGAGTTTTAATAATTTATCTTATTCTAATTATGGATTAAATTATATTTTATAATCATCATCAATATATTAGGAGCCTAAGAGGTCACACATTAAATAGTAAGTTGTGAAGGAAAAATCAAATTTAATAAGTTGGACTTAATTACAAAGTTTGAGAAACTTTAGGGATCAAATATGAGATATTTGATTTTATTAAAATTAAATCAAGTAAAAGTTAAAAATTCTAATGATTTTTTTATTAATAGGAAGAAAGTTTAAGGAGCTAGCAATCTTGTTAAAGGTGTTGAGAAGTTGTTTTGTGGATACAAGAGGCTGGATAATTAAACAGTTTATGGTTGATACGGTGCAAAATTTGTCAAAAGGTTTCAACAGAAAATACGAATCAGGTATGAT
This sequence comes from Erythroxylum longipes, assembly GCA_027563885.1. Taxonomy (NCBI): domain Eukaryota; kingdom Viridiplantae; phylum Streptophyta; class Magnoliopsida; order Malpighiales; family Erythroxylaceae; genus Erythroxylum; species Erythroxylum longipes. The sequence continues at coordinate 5,823,742 of JAOQMS010000002.1, read as the reverse complement.
TCTTATTTTACAATTTGTGTTTCTATTCAAGTTATGTAGTTATCGAGATTCGATCGAAATATGTAAAAATTTTGTTTTTCGTTACACCTGTGATTTGTTCACGATAAGATTCTAACAGTAGTTTCAAAGCCTCCATTAATTATTTAACTTGAATTAGGTGCTTGATCGTTATTGATTTTGATTTAAAAAAATTAAGATTTTACGCTGGTGTTCTTGTTTTTTATCTGCAACAGCTATGTATTTGTTCTGTATATTCATGGATTTTGTTCCGAATAATAAAGCATTAGTAATACATATAGTTGTTTTGAGTTCTGGAAATCGTTTCCACGTGCCTTGTGTTTACGCGTGGATTTTGTTTTTATCAATGGAACCCTTGTTGAAAACCATATCTTGCTGTTCACCGAAGCAAGAATAAATCTAAAAGCGCCACGTGGACGGTTTTAAACCAAGTGTGTAATTGTATTCCACAGATAATCAGAATTGAAGAATGGGTGGCTAGTTGGGTTCGAAACTTCGCATGCCAATTATAAGTCAAATCGCGTGGATTCACGCGGTCGTTGAGCCCCACCAACCACGTGGTTGTTCGCTTCTATTTATTTTGAATTGTACCAAACGGGTCATACCTCACGCAATGCTTATGCTCGTATAAAAGATTACGGTCTGACAAATGGATCCAATCATGAGGTATGCTCGTGATCACAAACGCTGTAATCTTCTGGGTGCGGAATGTTGTTCGGTGATTTTGGCAGAGTCAACAAATCGTGCGGTGGTAATAACAAGTCGATTTATGTTGCATATCATGAAAAATGTGATATACAGTATTTTATGTCATAATAATATTATAATGATAATAAATTTTTTTACTCATATTTAATTATTATATGATTTATTTTGCAAATAATTAATCAAAATATATTGTATTTTATAAGTAATTAATCAAATTTATTTTTCAGTGAACTATAAAATAATTATTTTTATGACAACATAAATTTAAAGAATTAAAAAACTTGCTTTAGCTAATAATAGTATTAATAAATAAAATAAGATAATTATTAAAGAAATTAAATATAAAAACTCTAATATATGATTTTGATAATAATGTTTTTCATAAAAATAATATATTCTTAATATTTTAACTATCTTTTATTGTTACTATCTATTAATAATAAAAATTTAGAATTATTTAAAATTGAATCTAACAGTTTATTCTCGTTAGATTATAATTCCACATATTGACTTGACCCTTTTAAAGATCTCCCAACGTTAAACTCACCTGTGGTTGTCGTGCTCCTCGAGGAAGAGGCTGTCTTTCGCTGTTAAGAGTACTTCTGGCATTGCCCAGAAGCTCAGGTGTGGCTGCTTATGGTACCCATTTCAGTCACCAAGATGCACTTCACAACTATCAGACCCATGAAGGAATTTATCTTGTCTCCTACATGAAATGAAAATTTGACAACTAAAGTTATAATTTTGTACAATATATTCTCTGGCAGATGAGTTTCCTTCTTATCCATGATTACCAAGATCTCTTATGACCTATCCCAACCTTTTTCAGAACCCTGCAAAGAGAAAAGTAAGAGCTAGCTTTCACTTGCTGCATGTAATTTGTTTATGAAAGTTGAATACTTTACGCCAGGCATGTGAAAACTCTTACAAAGGTATAAGTTAAATACTTATGCTGAGTTTCCCATTTTGACTCTTTTCTATTTTATGCTTATTTTAGTTATGTCATTATTTAGACTGTTAAAATGAAATCATCATTGTTAATCTTCGGTATCTACTTTTGTGATTAAATTAAAAAAGAGGAAGTAAAAGATGGATATTTGACAGGGAGTGAGCAAATAACAAGCAAGCAAGCAAAGCACGTATCATAAATGGCAAACAGGAAAGCACAAATAGCTTAGTTAGAGTATAACATGAATGCCTCCATTTGTCCTTTTCAATTCTAGTTCCAAGATCCCAAGTTAGCTTCTCATCTTGCAGAGTGAGTCAGTAGTTATCGTGTAAAATATACTGTATACTATATTAAGTTAAGCTTGGTACATAGGCTAGACAAGTTACATGCGATTTAAAGGTTCATTTTCCTCCAACAATGCATAATAAAATTGTAAAGTTAAGTTACCTTGAAGGGAAGATATCTGTGTATAATGTTTATGCATGTTAAATTTTGGAAAAGGACGTACAAGCGATTAAGACACTCGTTTCATTCATTGGCACATCCGGCACAAGGACCTATTGCTTATGTCTAGTCGATTCTTTGCCAAGTTTCTTTGTGTTCTTGCCAAACATGGCAATTCCTCTTTTCTTTAGTCCGATGGAAACCTAAAAACAAGAAGGGAAGTTTTTCCATCCTCTGCCACCGTCTTGCCTTCCATTGTTTTTTATCCCATCTTCTAATGTTTGCTCTCAAGTCGACTAAAACACAAAAGAAGTTCATCTTCAAAGGGTCAAAACAATCAACCGACCAAGTAGTAGTAGCACCCTGTGCTGTGTCAGGACACGAGACGTTGCCACAGTAACACATTTGGATACGTGATTATCGTTTAAACAGCAAACTGTGATATGATGTAAGAGAGCCCTCAGGAAGGCATGAGATGACATACCAAAAAACATGAAAACTTTCATCTTTTCTTTCGCGGGTGAAGCAAGTCTGTTTGAACTACTCGAAAGTTGCGACCTTTGACCCTCAAAAAATCATCACCGGGGCTAGTTTGCTAAGCTAGTAGTCTCTGGAGAATGGAGATATAGTTGATTGAACGGTCAAGATTTAGTTGATTGTATGTACAATGCTTACTGGGAAAAATGGGAATTGAATTGAAGTGTCAGTCACTATCAGCCATCTATCAATCTATCAGGAATAGAAACAGAAAGAGAACTGTGATCTGGTATGTGAGAGTGAAATAAATCCAGATATTGTCATTTCATAACCAAGACTGAGATAGTGAGAGAGGGTTTATAGGTCTGATTTAAAAGCCTAGATCTAGAAAGCAAGACCTGTATATGCATGATGTTGGAAAGTTCGATGGGCCTCTAAAACAGTATATTATCCACAAGACAAAATGAGTGTGAGAATGTACTACTTACTATTTGGAACTGCAATTGCAAGCCCTTTCACTTCGGCCTATTTACTGCATACACAGGCATTTAGGCTCAAGTTGAAATCACAGCCTTAACACATACAATCTGAAAATAAAAGAATCTAAAATCCAAAAGTAGTCTGACATCGCTTAAAAGTGAGAGCTTATTTGAACATTTTCAGGCCAAGCCGACCCAAATCAATTCCTCAGTTTCACTTATTTTGTCATCCTCTCTTCATTTATCGTGTAAAGATTCCGATTTCAATTTTCACCATTTTCTCCCGTTCCTCTCTTCAGACAATTCTACGCCTCTCAGCCTCCAAGTCAAAGGTTAATAGATATCACACATGTGAAGAGCATAGAAAGGAACTGAAGAAAAAATTAACCAATTTTTATTAACTGAATTTCAGTTTACTACTTACAGATCATGGCCATGGGGTGCATGAATCTTGTCCAACTCAGTAGGTGATGTAAGCCGCCTAATGTGCCCAAAAAAATGTTGAAACGAAAAAATTGGAGCAACTAACAGCAAAGCAAAGCCTAAATGAACTTATTTTATCAATCTAAGTTTGTATCCAGAGGGACTTGGCCGAATACATCAGGACATGAATCCCAGCTTCCCCTTTCTCTAGCTTCCCAATATCCACCGATATACCGATAGCTATCACTTCCTTCATCCTTAGTGAACCAATTTGGCTTCCAGCCCCTCTCCTGCATTTTCCGTGCCTGAATCCAAATCATAAAAACAAAAATACGATAGTTACAGGCATGAAATCAACAGATGAGACAGAAAAATTGGCCAGTCAAAGGCTAAATAATATTATTAGAAAATGAAAAACACAATCAATTGCTTGAAAATGCATATTACCTGACGCTGTCGCTGCTCCAGTCGCAATTTCTCTGAATTTGCTAGTTCAAACCTTCCATCTTCTAGGTATCTCTGATCAGGTCTAATCCTTGAATCTGTAGGTGGCAACTTTTCCTGTATATAAGAATTACAGCAGACATAATCCCAATTAACTGCAAAAGTGTTGAGATAAACAAAACCATATTCCAAATCTCTAGTCCAAATCAAGTGAGAGGTCATTAGGTTAGTTTAAGTATTCAAAGGGTATATTTTACTCGTTATCCTAAATTAAGGTCTCATAGTTGATGGATGTATAGTTGATAGCACGAGTTATCGCTGCAAATCTTGAGATATTATTACAGAGAGGGATGAATAAAAATCTATTAATGCAAACAAAAATAAGAACGTGAAATCAAGCACCTTAAGCCCAGGAGTCAGCTCATTCAGCGTTATGGCAAAACGTGTCAGGTTATATCTGGTAGGAAATTTTGGAGGCTTGCTTCGTTTCCAGAGCATATGAGCATCTTTTAAAGACTCAAATCCTTTTCCTTTCACAGAACAATCACCATTTACATAGTGCATGCTCTCATCCCATTTTCCAAAGAGAGTTGCAACACTTTTACCACTGCTATCATGAACTATTCCATGTACCTGACGAGCGTTTCCGAAAAAGATCAACTTATGGAAATTACATTTTTATACAGCTAGCACATTCTTCAGTCAAGTAATGTAAAACGGGAAGGAAAAAGTGGCAGAAGAGCAAACTATCATTAGAGAAAAGTGAAAGTAAACCTGATGAGGGTTTCGGTCTATGATAGATTGCTCCTTGAATTTCAGTTTGCATGAAAAGTCGCGATTTCCTGATATACGCATTGTACCATAGTGATCACAGTACAGTTTTCCCAATATGAGATTGTATATTGATGTCGTAACCTGATATGAAAAGAGCAATTTATGACGGAAGTATTCAAAGGAAACGAAGTAGACACTAATCATTTGTCCATAGCATATATGTGTGATACATATTTACAGTCCTACCTTGCTCCATTTGAAAACCTCTCCATCATCAAACTCCAAAGTCAAAACACCAACAGGGTCAAGCTGAATTGATCGCCCCCAAAATTTACTCTTCAGATTGCTATCACCCCAAAATTTCCATCCTGTACCCTCACAGTGACATGCAACGATCATGGGATGATGACTGACCTGACAAAAATTGTTGACAGGAATATATTTACTCAATGGAGAGGCAGGTGAATCGAAATTCTTAAATAATTGTGCAATGCTCACTACATAAACTTCCTACTTATCACAAATTCTGAACCAAAATCATGTCATACTTGGGCCTAAGAATACCCCAAAACCTTAGAATCTTCTTAATCCATCAGATGATACATAAAACAAAAAACAAAAAAACTCATATGAAATATACACGGTTGCATATTAACACTTGGAAAGAAGTGGCGAACAGTCAGATTACCCTCATTTAAACGAGATCTTGATGAAATCGACACTATTATTGAGCTGGAAATTGGCACAGATGCACACCAGATTCACAAAAGACCATAATATGGGGATCGTTAACAGTGGAATTTAAGGAGTAAATGTCAAACCTTCTCTGAGAAAAACCTGAGTCCTTTGTCTGGATAATCAGCCTCATATGTTTCCCCTAATAATGGATTAAATGGCTTGCAAATTCTCCCCTCGGTTGAAGCATATCCAGAAACAGCAAAAGCAGCCACATTAAGAATCCTCATTAGGTGATTGCCCTGGAAAATAAAAGGAACATAAAAAATGTGTTCTGCATAGTAGCCTGACTCCCATGCCTCAAAACACTTCCTTCCCCAAGAAGAAGAAGACAAGAACTGAAAGTCTCTGACCTGGTCAATGGATCTTAAACTAGCAATTAAATGACCTCTCTATTCAAAACCAAAGCTCCCACTATCCCTAGCCCAACACACAAACAGACACATTCTCCCTTTCTCCCACCACTGCTGAGAATCAATGAAAATATTCTATAAAGCTGTATTATAAATGCAACAACGAGTTGAAAGGGCTTTTATGTAGTTGTTTGAAATAACCAATTTTTTTTAGCTTTTTTAAATGACCTGGAACAACTTTGACATTCTATAGAGTTTGCAGAGTACAACAAGCCGAATAGTTAATGTTGTAATGCAAGACAACAAAAAGAAAAACAGTGAAAATAGCCAATCACCAGAAGTTTCATGTCAGGAGCCCAGAACTCACCCTTTTTCCCCACTCATATGCCCGGTCAAGGAGATGTGAATATTCTAAATCTTCAAAGCATTTCTGTAACGAAGAGAGAGGTTCGTTGAAATAAACAGGAAGACAAACTTTTATAAGGTCCTTTCCAACATTATCCTTTATCATCGACCATAGACTGACCCCTTTTTCTCTCTCAACTGGATCAGGCAATTTCTTACGCCGTTTAACATATGGATAATTCGCCCCAACAGCTCTAATAGAAGGATCAACGTCATCCTCTGATTCAACTGCACGAAGACCATCATCATCTGAAGAGAAAGATGATGTCCTAAAATCAGACCCATTACTTTTGAAAGAACCTGAAGACAGAAAGTCTCGAGTATCAAAGAAAGTATTTTCATCATCATCTGTTTCTTCCTCTGCAGCATCAACCCTCTCATTGTCATCTTCAGATTCAGTGACACTTCCCTCTGGAGAATTTGCACAAAACATTGTGAAAAAAAGAGAATGTAAGAGCAAAAGCTAAATCATTGGTAACCTCAAGTTACTCCTGGGGAAAAGCAGCAAGTAGTAAAGTTCAGTGTCAGGACCAGTTTCTACTAAACATCAGAACCATCACAATTAACTGTGACAACTGCCTTCACAAAAGAAACTGTCTAAAATTTGAACTCATTTTTGTCATCGCAAATAAAACTTACCAATCTATGAGTTGGTCAACTTAAATATAGTCAGGAAAAATCGCCTTGTATTGGCAACAATATAGAAATATCAAATTCACAGTGGCTAATAAAACCAAAACTGGAATTTAAATTTTCATGGCATAACTCACCGCTGAACTTTTCTTGTCTTAAAGTAGAAGAAACTCCTTGATCATTTAACTGTCTTTGGCTCTCATCTACCACAGTGTTCTCAAGGTCAACCTTTTCTGTCTACACAGTACAATACAAATGTCAATTACTTAACCGAACAAAGAAACTTGAAATGGTCTTGTATTGGATAAGAGGAGACACAGAAAAAAAAAAGAAGTCTGCTTTGATATGTGTATACAATCTATTGATTAAAGACTAATTTACAACAGGCCAAAGACTTCAGTTCTAAAATACAAATAAGAAATTTCTTCAATCCTCAAGGTAAAGAATGGCAGAAATAAATCCTTCATAATTCTATTAAGTCATTATCTCAAATATTTAGGGAATGAAAGTCAAATATCAGGCAAAGTTCTTTTGTTTGGCATTACTAATTTTCAACATTATCTATCCATGAGGAATGAGAATGCATGTAAAATCACTAACCACCTGTGATGTGATGCTACTGCATCTAAGCATTAGATGAAAATAGAGGTTTACTTGAAGAAAGCATTAACTAAAGAATATTCGGGAAAAAAAAATCGACAGAGCACTAAAGACACACTGAGTCAATTGAAAAAGTCTTTCTAGAGCACCCTACATTATACTGCCTCAACAACAAGCCGGCACTACCATCACTAAAAGTTGTCAGGCAATCAGATTAGATATAAATAATGTTCCACTCTCATAAAGGCCATCATTCTTCAACACCAAGCAAATAAATGTGCATCACCATTTACACATTTTTTGTTGCCAGTCTGAACAACCAATCTACAATTATATGTTATTTTTCATTGTAGTTAGTCCTAGAACATAGTGGTCTCACATATTCTTCTTTATTATACAATTTGATCAAAAAGTGCAGAATTTTGCAGAGCTTACAAGAAAATGAATAGCATTTCTTAATGTAACCAACCATCTCTATGTCATTTGAAAATGATTGTAGCAAGGAGAATCAACTGCAAATAAGCCCCAGGAAAGATAAATGTCACAGTTTTGTGTTTACACGCAGGCAGCAGAAGAACCAAAAAAAGCCAAAAGAAAAGATTCAATGCATGAGCCTCTTCTACATTTAACTATAAGTACTGATCAAACAGTAGGTGGTAGACAAAATTTTGACAAAAAGCGATTGTATTTGAAGATGATACAACTTTTTGATGTTTATGAGGAGGCCCTTCTCACAATCAAACTTATATACAGAAAATCATGGAAAACACCAAAAATGCTAGCAAAACTTCCCCACCTACAAGTTATTTAGAAATATTTAACTTCTATCTTCTAAAAAGAAAGACAAGGAAATTTATCAGATCTGTCAGTAAGAGAAACTGAAGAAACAGAAGAATTCTGAATTTGAATGGCACTTTGTTTTCTAGTATCCGTTACATGTACCTCTAATTGCCGCAGTGTATCAATGAGAAGCCATTGCTTCTGCTTGAGCAGCACAATCTGGTTCTGAAGGGATGTAAACTCATTCCTCATGATAAGCTCGCAATCCTGGATTGCAGCTTCTTTCACACCCTCTTCTTGAAGCCTCTGCCTCAATTTCTCAGTTGAGGCAGCCACATTGTCTAAAGGAGCCATCAACTCACTGTTGGACATTCGCGGAAACATGTCCTTCACTGCCTGCAAGGCCTCCACCCAATTGATACGATCGTCGCGTGTCTCTGCTCTCAAATGGAGCCTCTTTGTCCCAGTGAATATCGAGAATCTCTTGTCATCGGATCTACTTTCACGGATTGAAGATACCTATAAAAATCAGTCGTAACAAAATCTTTATCAGGTATGAGTTGATTTCCCATTAATTTTACATGAAAAATGTCAGAAATACAAAAACAAATGCCAAAAGTGCATTTCCTAGCAAACAGAATTGCTAATTAATAGCAATAAAGAAACTAGATCGTTGGAAATCTATTTCATAGAATTAAATGTGGAAGAATAATTACTTGCTAATCAAAATTTCCTTGAAAAAAATCAGGAATTCGACATAATCATCAGAGGAAGTCAAAGTATCCATCGAAAATGTTTCCAACGAAATGACGGAGATTAAAAAAAAACAAAGAAATAAGTCATCAAAACAAACAGGGAATCCATAACAAAAAAAGAGTTTATTGTTAAAAGCAAGTTAAAGGAGATTTTTATATACCTTGAGATGAATTTCCCCAAATGGCTTGCGCTTCAAAAGGGAGGTGACAGGTTTAGTCCTGGAAATCCTTCTCATAGACTCCTCACCGATGACTTTGGATCCTTTTTCAGTCACCTGATTAACGACGATCTTATCAGGTCCATGAACCTTATAGTACGACAAAACGCCGTCCTGCAAAACAAACCATCTCGGCCTCCAACCTTTACCGTAATTCACCCACTTATACAGTATACCAGAGATCCCACTCCCTACGATGTCGTTTATCTTAACGTCCACTTGCGGCTCGCGGCCGGACCCCATGCCAGACGCTCCCAAAACGCGCTGGCTCAGTCGATTATTGCCGTTATAGTCGTTGCCGTTAGCATGATGATGATTGTGATTAGTTGATAAAAAGACGTTCTCTTGGGATAAACTCGAGGTCGATCGGGCATTCGGGTCGGATCTGGAGGTGATTGCCATAGAAATGTCCGGTATTTGCTTCGCCGGCGAGTGATCGGATACGGTGGAGATGCAGCAGAACGGATGCATGGGATAGGCTTCTCAGCGAGCGAGGCACGGAAGATGGAAGACAACGGCGGCGAAGCGGCTGCGCATAGCGGCTGATGAGTAATCGAGAAGTTTCCTTTTCATGTAATTAATTTTGATATTAGATATTCTTTGGAACCAGAATGATAAAGCCTTAAATTATCAGTTAGCGAGAGAAAACCGGTTTACGAAAAACAGAGAGAGAGTTGAAATGCGAGAAGCTCGGAAGAGAAAGGAAAAGGAGAAAGCGTGACCGGTGAGAGAACGAATACCCGGTTGGTCTCTATTAGACTTTTGAAAATATTCAACCTAATTTTTCTTTTATTTTATTATTTTATAATCCATTCCGGACGGTTTAAATATGAATCGGTTCGTTGGGTCGGAGTTATGACTTGCGACTCCTTCTCTCTCGGTGATGTATGGCAAGATTCGGGTTATCAGGAGCACTGTGATTCTGACACGTAGATCGGTTAAACGTTTGGTCCATTCATCACATCTGTTGCCATGGCGGTTTGAGTATTTGATTTTATAGCTATTAACGATTTTTATATAATTATCATGCTAATTCCCAAAGTCAAGCCAATTTGGCACCTTGAAATGCTCGTAGCAAACAAAGAAAGAGCGTATATGCTATATATTATTCGGATTTTAAAAAGATTATCTAAAAGAAAAAAAAAGAAAACAACGCTAGCTGACGTGGAGTAGCGAGACAATCGGGAGGTCCTGATCGAACGAACGTGTATATAAGAAAGTGGGAGTATGAACACTGTGCAACACACGGTAACGTAAGGTGTTAGAAGCGGATTAGTCCGTCGAGATCGAATTGTCCGTGTCGACGTTGGAATGAATATATCCCTTGTACTGCCACGCGTCGCTTTGTACTTCCTTCTGGTGCCCCCAAGCGTGGTCTTCCATCGTAGTTTGTGATTTTGCCATTTTGGTACCGTGTGTTATGGTAATCAGTGCGAGGATCCGTTTCCCCGTTGGGACGGGGGGTGTCAGAAAGATGGAGAAACCAATGACATATTTGCTGACGTGGCAATTTCAATTCTCAATAGATAATTTATTTTGTTTCCTTATTTTTATTTATCTAAAACATACTATAAGCAGCGGATCATCTTCTCTATTTTTATTACTTGTTATCCTTTTTCACTTTCATCTCCAAAATTAATATAAGTTGTATTTGGATTTGCGGTGCAGTACAAATAAATACTTATTTATCGCAGTTTTTAAACGTAATCACATGTTTAAATCTACGGTAAATAACGAAAAGTTGGAAAAAAATATCGTACCACTGTAGAAATTAATAAACAGAAAGAGAGTTGCGGTAGAAAAATTTTTACTTTCCGTTAATAACCTTTACTATAAGTATTATTTTCTATTATACTCCTAATTAATATGACTAATAATATATTTTTATGAAATATTTTATTTACTAAATTTATTTTATTTATTTTTAATTTTAATTTAATATTTTATTATTTATAATTTTAAATTTATATGATTAATAATATATTTTTAATTATTTATACAACAATTAATAGTTTATTAAATCAATGGAATTTTTAGTCATTCTATCTCTTTTCAGCAACCGCAACTGCACTTACTAAACGCCTAATTTCACATTTCAACAGTTACCAAAACAGCAATCTCAAACACATAAGTACTTATTTATTTCAACAGGTTGATTTTAGAAAGTTATCAATCGCCACAACTTCTCTAAACCAAGCCATAGATTGCACCTAATTGCGCCCCTAATTAAACCATAGGGAGTTAGTCTTAATCATCTCAGTATTGACATAAGAATAATGGGAGGCATTGGATTGGAGACCCAATGGTCCCCAAAGCTTCCAAAGTCACTTTATGCTAATTGACAGGATTACTTCAAGCAATAATCCCAAAAATAATTAGGAGCATTTGGAATCTTCCCAGTCCAAGATCCCAAGATTTCCTTTTGACCTAACTAATTATTGCTCCATTTGTCTCATCATGTTTTAGTATGCAATATATTATAGATTATTTGTTCACATTTCATAATTCCTTTTAAAACTAATATTTAAATATTAAACATTGAACATTTTTATTTACATGTTATTTTATGAACTTAACATATTAATTACCAGCAATAACAATATTCAATATAAATTCTGACATAAAATTTAGAAAGGTTAGTAATATACAACTTTATTTTTAATTAGTAGAGAGATTGTTTTCAATTAACTGGTAAAAAGTTAAATTTAAATTTTACGATAATGGATTTTACGTAGAGAAAGAGTTCATTTATAATTCAGATTAAAGACAAGTGGGAGTAATCTAATTGGTTTCAACTCCTCACTCAACGCTCTCATTTGTCAGAGGTCTTGAGTTTGAGTCACCAAAAAAAAGGAAGGGAGAATTTTCCCTATTGATGATCCTTTACCCTCTGGGCATGCTCCTTGGTCGGATTAATTGTAGTCGTCTCGCTTCTAGTAGTAGTGTGAGAGTTAGAACTACTAGAAAACTTAGGGCTGTTGAGAACCTAATACTGAACAAGGCCAATAATCAATCAGTATGTGACTAATCAGTATGTGACGACTCCTTATGTGTAAAAGTGTACAGATTATATAAGAACTTGAAGAATCTTATAAGTTTCAGATTTAACTCCTCTATGCTCTAAGAGTGGGTCTTAAAGACTTAAAATTAGTCTAACAAAACCGAGATACCTAAATGTAACAAAAAAATTATGACAGATTCATTTGAAAAGTAAAAGGAAAACATATGGCTTGCATGAGTTCTGCTTTTGTTTTTTGTACGTATTCTCACTAATCACCCAACCCAACAGGCCTTTTTCTAAAATAACCAAAGAAAGGACCACGTTTATTTAATTATTTGAAGTAAGCAATGTGGACTTCTTCAAGACGTCTCCTCTCTTCTCTTCTCCTGCGTTCCGGTGGAATCAAAGGAGCACGTCACTTTCTGGTGGTGGACTCCCACTGGGCGTTAAGGTGTACCAAAGTGCAGGGGATCACGGAGGAGAATAAGTCTTTTGACCAAACCACGGTCAAAAGCGGAACAGTGAAGCTGACATGGACAACACGTGGCTGTCATTCTCAACGGTATCGGAACGCGGACAACCTCGTGAACTGATATAGAAGCTGCCACGCGTACGTAATGCCGGCAGTAATAGAATGGGGTCGCCTTTTCCGTGCTTTACAGTTGTACATTAGCTAACAAGATCAGCGCCGTCCAAAAGTCTCACTGCTCTTGATCACTCACCCTTGAGATAAAAGTAATATATTAGAAATCTAATATTTAGAGATTTAAAATTTAAAAATCAACGCTTAAAATTTTTAAATAAGTTAAAAAGTTTTTTTTAAAATTAAAATTTTATTAGAAAGAGATTATTAAATAAAAATTAACTAAATAATTTTAGGTTATACAAATTTGTTAAGTTACAAAAATCTTTTAATAAATAAATAAAAATTTTACCTTAAATAAATAAAAACAACTGATAAGTTTTTTAATTATCGGATAAGAGTTATTTCGTTAACTAATCAAATCAGATGGGACGATCATCTGGTTAAGTGGCGGAGGAGGGATCAGATGTAATGGGCATCACGTAATTGTGTTTGTGGACCCTAAGTTTGGTGTAGGATAATGTGTTTTGTTGTCCCCCTCTCTCTCTCTTTCTCTTTTCTTTAAGAAACAAAAATATCACGAGTCTATTTTGAGGGCGTACTTAAGATAAGATAAAGGAGAGATTGTAGCTGCTGCTTGTGCGCAACGACTTGTGCTTATGATAAATACAAAAGGAATATGATTTTATTTAGTATTGATTTCTTTTCTATTCTCTACTTTGAATTTAAATTTAAATTATAAAATAACTGTAATTATTGTATTTAATAAAAATAATTACCCTTAAAAATGTAGGACAAATTTTTATTTAAAACAATTATTTTTATTTTTATTTTGTATAAGAGATTGTAGTTTTTCTATCATTTAAAATGAATAAGTGCAAATAGATTGAATTCCTTTTCGATATTTTAAAAATTTAACCGGAAGTTAAACCGGTAAGATAAGAGATTTAAGGTTTCAAAAGTTCAACTGGTATCGTTATAAAATCAAATAAAGATTGAATAAAATTAAAGAATTTAAAATATGATTACAAAAAATTGTGAATACCTATCAAAAATTTCGAAGTTTAATTAAAAAATCATTAAATAAGAATTTATTTATTTTAGTTTATAAAAATTTATTAATTAATAAAAAGTGACTGATTAATTAATAAATTGATCAAATTTTAACAACAAAAATTATTAATATAAATCGAATCGAAAAGTTAAACAGTTTAAAACTTTTACCTTTAAGTAGTCGAACAGGTTGAGTTTTTTAATCATTATTTCTTATCGTAAATATTAACATTGAGTTTTTAAATTTTTATAATTAGAAAGATTAGTTTAAAAGTGTCATTACATAAACAAAACGTGTTATAAGCACTCTTGCCCTTGGCATCCCCTTAAAGTTAGTGGTGAGGGCATATATTCACATGCCATTAGTATTGATTTGATGTTAGAGGATTATGGATAGCATATAGACACTTATCAGATTTCTCTGCAGTGTTATTATTATATTTTATTAAATTTCATTTAATATTTAAGTATATTTTATATAAATATACGGATAAGATATAATAAAATATGATTAAAATAAAATAAATAAAACAGATGATTCGACGAATATGTATACCCCAATACTGTTCCAAAACACAACAAAAGTATCTTTTCTCTTGGAATAGTCTTACGATTAATGATTGTTTAAGAACTGAGTACTAGTCGGAGATGATGCGTGCTGAGTATATGTTCCCTAACTATTCTTGCATCAAAAGATTTCCTTGAAAGTGAACCAGCATCACCGTCCATGTAAGTGTAACCCATCACATACCTACCTTGGGTAATATCACATGTTTTGACCCATCTACATGTTTTCTCTTTGATTACTAGCTAAGCGAATGTCATTTGATTGCTAAGAAAGTCAATTATTATTCTTAATTCCAACTCAAAGGAGCTTCTTGTCAAGCGTGCAAGCATGTTACATTAGAAGAAGCGAGAGTCCTCTTCTCCTTAAAATTGGTAAGAAGGGTCGATTAGACTGTAAGTAAGATGAGAAAATAGGAATTGCATACAGTGATTGTCACGGTAACAGAACAGAAAGCATGCAACAGTTAAAGGGTTTAACGTAAGATCTGTTGCGTGGTATATATAATAAGGAGAAACAAGAAAGCGGGAATGATGAGAAACTGTGGTTTTAAGACTGCACTGTTGAATTTTTGTTTTTGGTCCACCAAACTTGTGTTGGCCATGTGAAGTTGTGACCATTCGAGGCTTTGTCTTTTAACTCCAGTCGTAATTATTCCTTTCTTTGCTTGAGCTTGTCGCAAGAGAAGGTAATCTTTTGCTGCTTTAAGTAAATGTGAGAATACTGTATGAATCTCCACGTCTCTTAACCCCACTTCTTGCCAAAATATGTGAAACTTCATTTCTTGACATGAGCAGGAAGGAAATGGAAATTGCTAAAGAATCCAATCACGTACAATTTGGAAAGTGTCACGTCTAGTCTCCCTAGGAAATTTATTCTGAGTTCATTGAATTTTCCTGGAAAACGCTTGTAAGACTAATAAGGATTATTCTATTTTCATTTTTGTCCCCTCCTTACTTTTTATGCATTGAAGTTTTATTTTTATTTTTTGATTACAAATGAGACAGATTTAGTACTATCCTATCGTAGTGATCTACGATATAATACGCCAATCAGGTCTTTTCGGACGAGCTTCCTGGTGACAAGCGGAAGTTCCTGGAGAATATAAAGTCATGGCTGTGATAGTGATGCTAAATTAACCAGATTGTTGGTACTCTGATTCCCTTCTCGATGGACATGTTGAATCTGGATATCCCAAGCGCGACGCATTAATACCCTGATATCATACACCAAAAAAAAACCCTCAATCAACATTAATATGGATAAAGAAACAACGTTGATTACCTCAAAAAAATCCACTTCTAGGACGACCGGACGAAAGCTGAAGTCTCAAGTCAATATAAGGCCCAAATGAACCCCCCATAATTCAGCAGTAGTTAGTAAGCACTCTCTAATGTTTTGCATGAAACCACTATACCATATGTCATTGCAGTCCCGAAATAATCCGCCGGTCGTAGCAAGGTGTGATCCAAGTTGTGCATTGAAGTTTTATCTTGAGCATGCAATACATCATTTAGTAAAACCAAGTTTTGTTCACTCTAGGAAGGGAACAAAGAAACAGTTAACACCAACTGGAACAACTTGTTTGTCCTCCTGTATGTGATCCATATCCATTGAAGCTACGTGTTTCTCCTTCCGTGTGTGACCGACATACCATTGATGCATCATTGTCACTTTAGAAGGATATCATGATTATTGATCACTTGGAGTAATAGCAGTACCAGAAATCCGCAGAAGGACATTTTTGTTGGGACAATTAAGGGTTCATTTTGTTCGGTCACAATGTAAAACAGTGGACTTGACACTAACATAAGCTTAATACTTTGGGATTATATTATTACAACGTCGAGAGTTCATTTTTTCTCTTGAACCTAATATGATCACATAAGCGACACAAGTCGCCCAAAAGAAGAGAGAGATGGAGAAAAGCTGCAATTTGGACGTTGCTTACTACACTTGGAGAAGCTTAAACTTGGGAAAATGGAACCTTTTAAGCTTTCGCAACTGACAAAGAAACAGAACAAGTTGAACTTTCTTTTCCGTTGTTCTTTTGCAACCTTTTTTGAGTGATGAGGAAACCGCAATATGATTCCACGTTGTGATGGAGACAACATCTGCAACTTCCCCCAATAATTGAAGCAACCACCAATCACCCACCATGTCAGACCCTTTTGTTCTAGGCTTAATACGATGGTAGGGGTTCTTGTCTCTTTTTACTTCCGGGTAGAGAACAGAACAGAACTGGACAGGACAGGACAGAACAGATGCTGCCCAAATGCAACGAAACAGAACGTTGAAAATGAAAAACATAAACGTCCCACAATCGTAGGGACGTAGCTGTTTCTGAGCGTTAAAAGGCAACCCAAATCCAGATTTCCATAGCCAATCATCGCCTTCGTAAAAGAAAGAGTTCTCTACACTGCTTGTTTAAAACCACAGAGACTGAGACAACACGGCAATGAGAACTCATAAAGACCTCGTTATTTTGACACATGGGTCTCAACAGGGCCTGATCGGTCCAGCTAGCCTAACTGCTAACTAGTCTGTCTCCCCGCAGTCCCCCTTGGTACAACCTTACCGTATCACTTTTATTGCTGTCGATTTGTACCATTCTGAGATCTGCAATAAAAACTAAAAAGAAGAAACAGAACTTGCAACAAATGATGGACTAACAATTAATGTCTTGCTTACCCATCCACAACTAGAAAATTCTGTACAAAATTTTCAAAAGACGTCATATGAAACAAAATATGAACTTGTAAGTTGAAAGAATTTGATAAATGAATACAATTTCCGTATACAATCGACTATCTCATTCAAATAAGATTAATAGACAACAAAAAAGCATGTATTGATTAGCTTAAACAAGAGCCTTGAGAAAGGCCAGAAGTATACATCCAATGTAATTCCCAGAGTTAGACACATGCTGCTGGCGAACTTTCTTCAATCAAGCTTCCTTCTCACTAGTCCTTTGAAGAAGTCAAAACTGCAGCCATATCAGAAAAATCTGTGACTGGTTACGGCAGGAGGATATACAGGTTCAGGTCCTTAAATGAGAACTGAGGAATAAATTGCTGGGACTAATACAAGTGTGAGCAATGAAGAGCAACGTACATTACGCTTTGCCAATTAGCAAGCATGATCAAGATGAATTGATATGGACAATGCACCAAAGTTCACAAATTAGGATTGAGTTTCTTTATGATGGAACGTTCCTTTCAAACTAGCATGCATTGCACGACTACTGAGTAGTTGTCAAACTTTTTACCAAGTTAATATTATTCCATAACCAATGGTCGAGGGATATCCACAAAACTCAATTTACAAGGTAACCAGATTAAGCACCTCTTTGGTCATCACATTTCTTTTAGCATTTAATGAAATTTCTCAATGTAATGCAATCTAGTTAAAGGCAAGATGTACTACTTACAAATGTTAATTTGATGACCGCAATTTATGCATATTCCAATAAGCCACATATTCTCTACATGCAATTTGAATCAGACACAATATTGTATATTTTTGTGGAGAAATAACTACTCTACCTATTGCCATCAGGATGAAGCTCACACATTTGACCGTCATCACCAAAAGCTAGCAAATACCCTGAGGATGTCAAACCCTGGAAATAAACCAAATTTGAACATTCAAGAGAAGTTATCCAAGTAGCAGAAACAGTATAAAACTTCCACGTTACTGTGTCGCTCCATGTAATATTGAGTCTGAATAGATGTTAAGTTTCAGTTGACCACTTTGTACAATAATCAAAATGCTAACTACAATATAGGCTTGAGCTTTTGGTTAAGGGTGTTTATACAAAAGTCAAAGCAAGTGTAGTCTGAAACATAGGGATAATGTGACAACTTAATTTCTAAATATGTGCACAATCAAATTTGCATGTAGCAGCTCAGTTTGGAACCCCTAAGTATGCCATACCTGAATGGTCACCACATTCTCCACAGATTGGTCTCCATTGTTTTCCTGTATGATGACTCGCTGCCCACTACATGCACAGACAAAGATAAATGACACTTAATCGAGGAGGGACACTACAAATCCACCAAACTACTTAAGCTCATCACTGCATTTGTTAGGACATGCCAATTTGCAGAATTCGCAATATCAAAACCAAAAACCATTAACAAGAAACATTTATGAAAGAAGAAAGTAACCAAAATATACAAATACCACCTGTGTAGCCATGTTTTGTAATACAGATCCTCAAGAGTTTGAAAGCCTGGAACATATACAGCAAAACAACTTCAAATTACGCTAAAGCGAGTTCAGCAATATGTGGAAAAATATATCACATTCTAAGTGAAACTAGGCCCATAACCAAGTTCATTTGATGCAAACTGTGTGCCAAAATTTTCCAAACAAGTCTTGCCTAACTTTAAGATTTTGCAACTTTGCTCATGTCTCCAGAAGGGCTTCGTCTTGTTGGTAGCTTAATTATAATTAATACATGATTCATGAGTAAAGTAGCTAGCTAATTCCAGTTTTACTTTGGATAAGTGTAGAACTGAAGAATCTCTCCATTCCTTTCCAAGCTCCCAAAATAGGAGATGGGAATGGACCAAACATATTATTACGATCAAGCTATTTCAAGTAGGAAGTGGCAGCATATTACAACAAAAGTGTATAAGAAAAATGCCAAATAGTAGAGCCTTGGGTCAATAAAAGAAACTATGACCTCAGAGATGGAAGTACATACCATTAAGTAATCTAAAACTAAGTATTCTAGTATTAAGTTTGCATGAGCAAGTAAATTGATAATGCGCTTAATCGATAGATTCTGTTATATTTGACCCCTGCAAGTTCATCTAAGAGGTGGGATTATAATACAACAAAAGGTTGCAATAGGAATCCTGAACAGTAAAGCACTGGACAAACAAATGAAAAATATGACATCAAAGATGAACCAGACACTCAAAGGAAATTTAAAATAAAGTATTTGACTATTGATTTTGCATGAGAAAGTAAATCAATAAATGAGCTTGACCAGTAGATCTCCATGGAAACTTTCATGACCTACTCTTCCATTTATTTATGATAATGACTAATAACCATTAAGAAAAGCCCAAGGATATTTCTTCAACCATATAATTTCCTTCCAGTTATGAGGTTTATCGAGATCCAACTAGAAAATTGCAACTCTTCCATCAATATGAGATGACATTCTAATTGCATCCAATCAACATTGAAATTTATGGGAGTCAAAGGATTAAATTGAAAGGAACTTTCCTACAAGAGAATGATCATTATAACGGTATAAATGATCATTATAACGGTATAAATGTCAAAAATGCCTTTTCCATAATTGTAAATGATAGGCCACCTTGACTTATGAAGAGATCATAAAGTTTTTCAAATTTGTTGAAAAAAGCAGCAAGAACGTCTTCTCTTCTAAGTTGAAAATCAGAGGTGGACAATTTTCTCAGCACTTCATTCAAGCATGTTGTTGGCTTCTCATTGTTAACATTCAATCCAATGCCTAAAAAAATAGACAAGTTTACCAAAAGACTTATTACATATACAGAAACACAGATACAGAAACTCGAAACAAATGTGTACAGCACACAAAAGAGAGTCTACCAGCGCTGACATTGAACTTCATCAATTTATATGTTGAGGTGCATAAGATGCCTCCAACTTTAAGGCCATTCAGGTATAGATCATTTGGCCATTTTATTTTAACATCAAGATATGGTAAACCCTGAAATTGATGTTCAAAATGGCATATTAATGTCTATATTTCATGGAAGTAACAAACAGGTCTGAGTGATGGTGGTGAAAATGCCGGTAAAAAGGAAAAATAGACCTCAATCTCTTACATGACGTCTTACAATCTCCAAATATGACTAGCTGCCTAGACAATATGTTGACAATAAATACTCTTTTCTAGATGAAGTACAATCATGCACTGAGCACTAAAATTTACAAAATTTCCTTTCTGCGACAATTTGCCTTTACATTACAATACAACATTGAATAACATATTTATGTAGTGTCACACTTTATCTGACCTTACAGTTGTCAGAATCCTCAATTCTTTAATTTATTATTTAAGAGCACATACTATAGCCGAGACTCCAGTAAGTCTAGTTTTTAAAGTCATTATGCTGAATTCAATATCAGATAAAAGGAAATGTCCTACATATTCGAAGAAAGTGTGGGCCTTTTATGTTCCTTCAACAGAGGTGCAAACCGCTTTCCTCCATATGAATATCATGAAATGGTCAATAAGCACAAACCTCTTTATTGCAGACATCCTTTATTGCCTCTGTAACAGCGAGAGATACTACATATTGTAACAATGGCACAATTCTCCCGTCCTCCATTTGAACAGTAAATGAAAACAATAGGCAACCAATTGGAGATTCCCACACATTTTTCGACCTGCCTATTCGATCAAACAACAATGGTAGAACTTAATGTCAAGCATCTACACAAGGAGGTCAAACTCCACAAGCATTACAAACCTCTTCCTTTATATTGGATATCGGCAACACAAACTGCGCCAATTGGAAGCTCTTTAAAATTGCTGCCGCATAATATACAAGTGATCAATTTTAAGCATCTACGCAGCATCTACACAACTGTAGAAAGATTAGACTTTGGGCGATGCTTACTGGGTAACCACATCGTGAGTTGAGGTCAACCTAGGCGACCAAATGAAAAACCTACCGAATTGATTAGTTGAGAGAGAGTTCATGAACAATTCTACATTGAAAGACTTATCCTCACAAGTTTTATCAACTTCTGATTGCAAAAGCACGGAAAGTTCTCCATTGTCGGGGAGTTTAAGAGTTCCGTTGTTCTTCAAAGAACGAGCAATTTCATTCTCCGCACATGATTTTCCACACAACACCAGCTTACAAGCTGAACTACTATCCATTGCTAAATCAATAAACAAGAAGCGAAAGCTATCAGACTTTCAGTCAAAACTAACTACAAACTGCTATTTTACGCTTTCCACTCTTTTTTCTTATCAACCAAACACAAACCTGCTACGGGTAGATGTCGAGAGAGACTATAAGCTCTTTGGCTTCCAGAAGTGAGGTGTCCTAGAAAACAATACGACAGCGTACCAAGAGGAGATGTAACGATACGCAAGCAAAGCGTAGGTGGCATAAGATGAAGGAGCTCTTAGTCTTCCTCTTTATGACGGGGAGACCGAGGCAAATTACAGGTACTAAGGAGTAAGGAGCTTGAGGTTTTTCGTCACAGACGCATTTATCCTCGACCGTTCATATTGTTTGCGGGCCCTGCACCTATAGGTCATAGTTGATCGTCATGCCTGTGTTGGAGCTGATCCACTGGGCCGTGTGTCTTGGTCTTGTCAGCGGATTACTGTTAGTTAAAATGTGTATCGGCTTATTATTTTTAGATGATTCTATTAGTGATTAATTAACAGTAGATTATATCAGTTTATTTAATCAGCACATAAAATTAGCTATGTATTTAAAAAGTTTGGTAATATTAATTATTTATGTGTAAAATTATTTATGAGTGTATAATTTAAAAAATATAAGAATATGAATATTATATTTTTTAAATAATTAATATTACCAAACTTTTTAAATTATACACTTATAAGTTATAATTTAAAGAGGGTCTACTTTTGTGTAATATTTTGGCTTATATTCTTTGACTCTTATTATTATTACTGTTGCCGTCACCGCCACTTTCTTTCTTTTAGGGATAACAATGGATTAGTCTCCATCAAGTTTTTTTTAATTTAAATTTAAAAATATATAATAATTTATTTTTTAATTAAATTAGGGTTTAGATTGTCCAAACCTAAGTTTGCCTGAAGCCTAAATCTTCTAAGTAAAACGATGTTATTTTACTTAGAATAATTGGATCTTGAGTTTATCTGAGCCTGGGCCTAATTCATAAATCGACCCATTAAAAACAACTAAATTTAAGCCTATGGGTCAAAAGTTGTCATCTCTATTTTCTTCGTATTAATAGAGTTGAATTTATAATAACTTTTGGGAAAGTAATAATAAAAGATGTTAGCCTTAGTACGTTGTAATAACTTTTAGACGCAATTATCTTTTCTTTTCTTAATTTTTTTTTGAGTAAAACGTTTCTTATAGGAGCATTTTTAAAAACAACATATTAGTTTCAATTTACTAACCCAATCAACTGATTATTAAATATGATTAACAATGGTTTGATATTGTCAAATTGTCAAATAGCTTTCAATTCGCCAAAAAATAATTGATTACCCATTTACCAATAAGGCCCTTATTTTTCATAACAACTGTTTAAATGATTATTATATTTGGACCTATCTGTTTTTTCAACTTTTTCTTATTCATTTCTTAATTCGTAAAAATTATTATGTACCATCTTAAATTTTGGTTTTTATTTCACTTTTAATCTTTGAAATTATAACATCTTGTATTTCAATCAAGTATTACATAGCACAACATCTTTCATGGTTGGCTATGCAATGCATAACCTTATAACACTGTTTATATGCGAAGAAACTTATTTAAGTGTTATGTCTTTTAGGCTATGTTTGGTTGGTGGTATTTTAATCGAAAGAAATGGAATGTAATATTATTCTATCATTTAAGAAGGTAATTTATAATGAAATAAGAAAGAAAAAGAAGGCTTCATATTACATCTTATTTAATTATAAATAATAAAAATGAAAAACCTTCAATTTAGAAGTTTATGATGAAATGTAAAATGATAAACAACTTTACATTATATTACATTATAAACCCTTCATCTAAACAACATTCCACTATATTATATTATGAACCCTTCCATTTCTTCCAAATAACAATTTTATAATATTACATCTATTTACGTTTCATTACGTTATAAACCATTTCATTCCATTATATTAAAAACCATACGTACAATCAAACACAGCCTGAGACTACACGATATTATGCGATATGTGTTATGAATATAATAGGTATTGTACCATGTAAAACTTAATTAAATCACACAATATTATTTGTTCATTTTTCGTTAAAAACTCAACAGTTAACGCTGTTAGGGAGCAATAGTGAAATAAAAATAAACCTTACAAAAATATATAATAAAATTTTAAAAAATAAGAATTAAAAAATTCAAAATTATAAGGAGTTCGATATAATTAATTCTTATTTAAAACTTAAATAAGTAAGAAAGAAATCGATTGGATTGTTTGGTTTCAGTTTTGATTTTTTTAAAGTATTTAATTTTTGTTTTTACTTTTTAGATGAATGTAAAAGTATGTTTAATCATCAATACTAATATAATTATATTTTTATTGTTAATGATAATTAAATATTGAATAAATTTTAAAGATAAATTAGTTATCTGAGATAATTAAGTAATTATTTATATTATATAACATATATTGAGAAATACAAGTAAAATTTATGATATTTTAGTAAAATAAAAATTAAATAATTAAGAATAATATTTTAAAATTTAAATATATTTATTAAATAGTTATCATGTTCAAATTTTTTAAAAAAATTATAAATTAAAAAAGTTATATTATATTAATCATAATTCTTACTCTTAATTAATATTAAATGATTAAATAATATATATGTAATTGATAGTAAATCAGATTATAATAAGGAAACAAAACAGGGAAAAGGAAACCAAATTGAAAAATAAACAGTAAAAACTAGATTAAACAAATCATCATATTAAATTTAAAAATGAAAATAAAAAACCAAACATTATAATGAAAACACACAAGTTAATCAGTATGTTATTATTTATTTTAAATAAATTATTTGATAAATTAGGATTAAATGATAAATTCGATACTAATATCAGTAGATCAATGCGTTAAAGTTCACAAACAAGAATAGTTGAGGGAAATACCTGAAACATTCTGTATTGGTTGGTCCACCCCCTAAGGGGCCTTGATTTCTAATCTTTCCACAACATATGTACAAGCTACAGAAAATTTCTATTGCAAAACCTTGTTGTCTCTTGTCTCCAAGGTCCTCAACTGTCATAGTTGCATGTTCGTATAATTGTTATGCTTAGTCATTTTCATGCAGATTTACGTTTTGGGTGGGGAGTAGATAATAGTAGTGACGTCAAATTTCTTACAAGAAGTGGGTGAAAACAAGAGCTTTCTGTCAAAACATGATAACACATGATGATTACATATTCTTACAAACAAATGTGGGATAGGATAAGCATGACTATTCAATTTCATAGTTTGCTTCATGCAAGAAAGAACATCCCAAGCAGACACACAAGTTCTTATTTTATACACCTGATTATGTTTTCTGTTCTCTCGATGTCACTGTCAGACATTCCCGAAGCTGAAAACAAAGCTTAGACAATTGAGAAAGCAACATACACTGTTGATCTCGTGATGTTATTGACTGAGATGCTGTGGGTGGATCTCTTAGTAGTTGTTGGATCTCATTGCAGAGCATAGACGCTTCCCGGTCATTGGCACAAGCTTCAGCAACAAGTTGAAGCAACTTAGATCCATGGTGATGAGACAAGGATGGTTGGGACGGAATTGGAGGAACTAGAAAAGGGTGTTGAAGTAGTTGAGGAATTCTCCATCTTTCATTGCGGTCCCACGCAAGACATTTTTTCATTAGATCAAGAAGCCAAGGGTTTGATACAGGTTCATAAGTTATTTCATGGTTTGGATCCGTGATCACTTTGAATTTGGCCCAGAAAGTCTTGTACTCAGAAAATGGAGTTCTTCCATACACCATTTGGTAAAGAATGCAACCAAGAGACCATATATCTGACGGACGACCACATTTTATAGTGTTTCCATTTGCATCCATCTCATTGCACATGAAGGCCTCGGGAGACATGTAGCTTAATGTACCAACCTACAATTTGTTAGAAGTTCGCAAGATTTACTTTACCAAATGGCTGACATGTAAAAGCAATGGATTATTTTCTAAGATACCTGTGAATCCCTTTGGATGTTGGTCGTATCACTCATTATGGCTTTGGCAATACCAAAATCAATCAATTTTAAAGAACCTTTGACAAGAAGAAAGTTTGCTGGCTTCAAGTCAGAGTGCACTATCCGCTCTTCGTGTATGGTGTTGACAGCTTCAAGTATTTGCTGAAAGATAATTTAACATGATGAATTAGATGGCTAAGCTGATCACCGTGTTTTTGTTTAGAAAACCATCTGCAGTTAGAAAAGTAACAGGAGAGAATATCGTGATCTTTCATTGAGTACTCAAAGCTATTTAAAAAAGAGGTTCTATATCATATCAAAACAGTTAAAGGATGCATCTCCTATGATATAGCTAATTTCACAGTTATCAGCAACAGGAAGAATAGCAGGTTCCCCAGGCGCAGGAAAGTGGTCTCCCATTATCAAGTTGACCTTCCTCAAGATTACAATAATGGCAACAATGTTAATAATTAGCTCTATTGATCAAATACTAGACAGTGAGCAAGAAGGACAGAGAAGACGTATTATAGCAAAGTAATTAAAAATAAGGATGATAGTTAAGTGTACCCCACAGACCTGCCAGTAGAATCTTAGCCAATTCTCATATATAGACTGATTGAAGCTATCCAATTCTTTCCATTTCTGCGAAAGCATGTGAGCCAAATCAATTTCCCCGTATTCAAGCACCATGTATATATATCCATCATCCTTGACTCTTCCATCCTTATTGCTCATGCACCCATTCATCACTTCACAAAGCAAAGCTTTGTCTGTCACCTGATTTGAAAAGGACTACTAAAGATATCAAAAGAATATTATACATAGTAAAAGAATACATGTATATCAAAAATCTTTTGGTATCGTGAATTTGAGAAAATATAAAGTAGGCTCCATAAAAGAACTCGAGTGGCATTGGCGTTGTGTGTATGCATAAATGACAAGAATAACATGGGATGAAGGTTAAGGAATTTTTTGTGAACAATATTCCTAATGTTTCATCTGAAGAGTGTAGATGCCAACTACACTGTGCCACGTTCCACATACTTTATTCCTTAACACAAGAGGTGTTTACTAACTCCTTCACAGAATATCATGTAATTATTCAACACAAATTAAAGTTAACCATCCCATTACTACATGAACTTTGTTCATCATATATATTCTAAGTGCTGCTCTATTTTTCAAATGCATAGTTCAACTATTCAATATTTTGTATCAGTTCATAAATCCACACAACCTTGAACAGGATATTACTTGAAACCAATTTCTTTACGTTGCAAACAAGTACCTCATAGTCTACCAGTTGTATAATGTTGTTTTTTCCCTTCAGTTTGTTCAGATACTCAATTTCCTGGCAAAATCCATAAGCTGTTGCATAATCACGACCCTTGAGCTTGATTTTCTTGAGCGCATAGATTGTACAATCTGAAGAAATGACTTTGTGAACTTCACTACTTCCTCCACTTCCTATCTTACCAAGCCTTTGGTACAGTTTCCCATTAACCTTAAAGAACATATCAGGATCATAGGATTTTTTACGGGGAACTGACACAGCTTTACCACTTGAAACCTTTTCCTGTCTTTCTGGTTTAGCAGGCTCCAACTTGGCATCTGAAGTTACGATTTTGGGAAATGGAGCTTGATATTGTGCATCAGTGGCAGCATTTGCTGATCCTTTCTCTTTAATTGACTTGTCACCAGCATGAGAAGTATTGATTGGAATGTCAGTTTCCTTGGGAACAGTACTATCTTGCTTTCTGGGTAGGTTATTTCCCTTAATTTGTGAATCCATAACAGAGGTGGAAACTTGGGTTGCATTGACCGGATGTTCAATCAGAACCCCACTTGTATCCTTCAGTGAAGGATGTGAGAGCTGGCCTGTATTCCCTGTATTCACGTGTTGAGGTTTCTTATTAAGATCTCTTAAATCTTCAACTGCCACATTAGAACTGTTATGTGGATGCAAACGGGAGGAATGAGTAGTCGAATTAAGCATGGGCGCTGAAGTAGAATTAACAGATGTTGTGGTGGGACATGATGACCCAACAACCGAGGACTGAGTTGCAGGTTGGTTCAAAAAACTTCTTAACTGTTGAAGATGGTCCTGAATAACCGATGTTCTCTTTGGTAATGTACCTATTGCACTTTCAGATCTTAAAGTGTTATCAGATTCCAAATTCTGAAAGTTCTGATGTTTGGAATCATCTTTGATAGTGTTCAGTGCCTCTGCTTGGTTGCTTGCATCCCAATCCATTTCTGTCAATGAAAGTGAACTTATATGAGAAGATAAGTTCCCCATTCCAGTGGCCACACCATCACGGGCCCCTGCATATTGGAACAGACGAAACAAATACATGCAAAGCAAAGTGACAAATTTATGAATTATCAAGAATTCAGAAACTTCAGTCATAATGTCATGAAAGTGGCAAATAATTACTGCAGCACAACTGATTTGAGATATAAACTGGAAGTGAGAAGGAAAGTAAATTACCCTGGAAATTGGCAATTGTTTTCATCTGATATTGAACTTTGCTCTTTTCATCAGCATTTTCAGATTCTCCAAGCAAGGAAGGCGCTACATCATTTTCTTTGTGATCAATGCAAGATTTAATTTGTTCTCTCTTCCCACAAAACGGGTTGTAGGTCTCATCCGTGGTCTTTGTGATGGTGCCGAGCATGGAAGGTGGCGTAATTGATGCATCTTCTTGAGTTTGCTTAGCAACAGAAATTGCATTTTTGGTATGTACAGCAGAATCCTTTATACTGCGAACATGAGTTGATGCAACATTTTCAACCATCTTTGAGCTTATGCTAGGACCGACTTCTGAAGTTGTATTTCTAGATGTTTCACGTTGGGGGACCACTATACGCCTAGGCATTATACTATTAGTCTGCATTGCACCTAAAATCAACAAACCAGTCATTTTTGCTTTTAACAGTTATTGGAACAAATTTATAGGAACCAAGCTGATCCAACATCACCCAACACCAAAGCTATCCACTCCTCCATATTTCTTTTTAATAAAACACATGTCAGCAGTTGCAATCTGAGTAAATAAAGCATCTACTACTAACCTACAAGATTTTTTTCATTGTACAAGGTTTAGCACAAGTGGAATTTATTTTCTCGGGAAGTTATTCCAATTGAGGATGCTCTCAAAGGATATCACTTTAAAGGTTCAAAAAAGAAGGCAACAATACGCTGCAAATTTGAAGAAGTCCATTCCTGATTGGTAATTGTTTACTTACAAATTTCGATAACCTAAGATTTTGTGTATCCCAAACTTATGGAACTTATTTGCAAGTTAAAATTTTGGGAATTCTTTGCAACTCCACATGTCATGTGTGTGGGCACATTGAAAACTACGGAATGGAAATCCTAGATATAAATCACTTAAATTTCCTTCAAAATAAGTTCAATAGAAAAGTGAGTTCCATCCTAGTCGAGTTATAACATATACTAAACCAAAATATCATAACTGGCACAAAGAACTGTTCTTTTAGCACGTGGGAGGAAGGAAGTTAAACACTCTTAATTCAATTCCAGTCCTGTTTCAAACCAAAGGTATAGAGAGATTCCAATGAATTCAATAGTATTAAATTGATTACTTCACATATAATAATTTTCTACAATATAATTCATTTCATTCCTAAAAGGATTTTCAAAATCACTTGATTCCAAACAAACACGCCACATCCATCAAATTTTCAATTTTCATCGTAAGAGCCAAGCATAAGATAAAGCCATAATTTCCGAAAAAATGTGATGAAAAACAAAAGGGTAAATAAAATAACAGTTATTCATTTGATAAATCTACTGCACAAAAAGAGGGGAGGTACCGAGTGGACGATGACGCTTGAAGGCGGCTTGAACATGCCTGAGAAAGTCCGGCGGAGAGGAAGAAGAAAAGGAAGATGAAGAAGACGACGTCGTGTCTGCGTTGACAATCGGACGGGCGAGACTCTTCAGCGGCGGGGGAAGGTTAGCCTCCCTGTCCATGGGCGGATCTTAACGGCATTTCCGGCGGCAAGAAAGCCGAATTGAAGAACAAATTAGCAGATTGTAGAAGTTTGTGCAGGAGATTCACGTATAGGCTCCATCGTGTAGTATTGAGATTTGAGAGGCATCGTCAGTCACCGCCCAAGCTGTGTGTGAGAGAAAGGGGCGAGTTTTGAAAATGGTTTATTGGCGCTCCCTGGTCCTCGTCGAGAGCAGCTATTGGGCCATTCTCGGTGTCGTTTCCTTATACTATAGTGGGCCTTTATGAAGTGATTAATAAACTCCATTCAAAAATCCCAGTCCAAATTTGGACCAATAATCTTTGGATAAGGGATGCTGATTGGTTGCGCCGCCTAGCCCAACACATGTAAAGTTCAACCGAATCTCATAAAGGATCATTTATTGTTTAACAAATCGGCCAAGACATTGGTGTCAGGAAAAGTTTTCCTTCTTCAACTGATATGCCTTTGTTCATAAAATCGGACCAGATGTTTTGTTCTCGTAAATCAGTTATTATTATGTTTTATTAAATTCTACTTATATATTTACGTACAATTTACACAAGTGTGTGGATAAAATTTATTAGAACAAGATTGAAATAGCTTTACAGGCATAAAGGATTTGATGTGTAGAAAATCTGTGATAGAGTGACAGTTATTTTGATGTTTTGATCTGTCATTGTTATATTATTTTAATAATATATAACAATATGTGTAATTTATACATTTTTATAATAAGCATATTGTGAAGAGTAAACTGTTAGAGAATATATAAAACTAATAGAGTTGGCCTCATATAACAGCTTAAGCTATTGTGGTGAAATGGTCACTTCACATGGTATCAAAGCCTCTGTGACCAAGTAGTCATGAGTTCGAATCCTACCACCCACCTATTAAATTAAGCACAAGGTAAAATAGGCCTGTGCAAGTTTCAAGTCCAAAGGGCTTTCACTTGAGGGGGTGTGTTAGAGAATATATAAAACCAATAGAGTTGGCCTCATACAACAGCTTAAGCTATTATGGTGAAATGATCACTTCACATAAACGAGTTGAATAACTGGAAAAATTATCCAATAAGTTCCATAAATAATCTTAGACTGCTCTGTATGTCTGCTTCCATTCTTTAAAATACTTCTTTTACTTTTCAAAGTTCTTATTCGTAGTTTGTGATTTGTTGGATTGATTTTAATAAAAGGAGGTTCAATGTGATTTTTATTGAATTTAAGAAAATTAGATTCGGAAGAAAGGATTTTAAATCCTTTCCTTCTCACTTTAAAATTAGCGGTTACAACAAGAAAAGAAAACAGAACCAGAAAAGTTTAAAATTTACTCCTAACTATTAAAAAAATAAGAAAAGTAGAGAGCGGAGAGTGGATAAATTTTAAAAAAAAAGAGTAAAAGAGAAATTAAAAAAAAGACTTTTTACTTTTTCATATAAAAACAAGAAATCATGAATCAAGATAAGTCTCTATTACTATTATTACTTATATAGAAACAAAATTTTTGCTTTTTAAATTGCGTTAAAAAGATCATATTTCTGAAATTAATTTTGTGAGTTCATATAATTTGAAACCAAAAATACTATATTAATTAGTATCAAAGTGGGTAATAACGCTTTTGATACTCTATTAAAGTTAATTTTAGACAATTTTCAAATGTTCGCATTCACATAATTGTATGTTTGTTATTGAAGGAATAGAGTTTATTGGAATTGTATACTTACAAGATGTTGCTTCTCCGTAATTATCTGATGACATTCTCAAGTTCTATCTTTCAATGTCTCTATCTTTTCAATATCACCACCATTGTTACCAGGGAAGATATGCTTAAAATATTCACTTATAAGAATCATTTGTTGTTATTTGTTGCTGTGTACAAGAGAAATAACCAAGAAAATGAGTTAAAAGAATCCAAAAAATGGGAAGAAAATGTCATTTTCTCTATTAAGGTTATTGGCTATGAAAATTTTAATAAATACACGAATAAAGATTTTTTCAAGTAATGAAGTTACCAAAAGCCTTTAAAAATTTACAAAACAACCTACATTATTATGTAAAAGCATACCCTTTTTTGTAAGAACGGAAGATAAAAGCAACAGTTAAGGGTCTTGCTTAGATGATTAGATGTTTAAAATGAAAAAGGTTGACCTTTTGGCTATGCTTTTTCATTGTTATTTTACAAGATACAAATACAAATTTGTAGCAGAAGAAAAGAAATTATATAGTCAAGTTGATTTTTTAAATCACATGTTACCCTGTTGTTTTAATTAATTTTGATGATGGATCAAGGTTCGCTTACATAAAGAAAATAATTTTTACAATGAACTGGTTAAAATTTCAACTTAAAATTGATCAATTATGAATAAAGGCCATTAAATTTAAATTGAAAATGAATTTTTTGAGTTGAACTGGTCATGGTTCGTAATAGAGGCTTCTGATTAATCTCTCGAAAGGAATCAATTCACAATTTTTTATTCAAGACTTGTCTTATTAAATGTCTATTGCATGGAAAACTTGTTAGTCACCAAAGTGACCTATCTTGAAAAAATGTTTATGCATTTAACTGTGCATTTTCAATTATACATGTTTATATAATGCTATCAAATGATACAAAAGGTTGAACTGAACAATTGAAGTCATTAGTCATAACGGTAAAGAGATCGTCCAAAGGTGGACCATGGCTTATGATCAACAACACTGAAGGTGCCTATTACCATAATTAGTGAATGTGACTGCATATCCAAAGATAACATATATGTTAACTTGAGTATGATAGATTGTCTATTAAAGTATGTTTATGTTAGTTATTGGTTAAAATTATGAATTCAAGCATCACCCAAAGGTGAACTTAAATACATATTCAATGTTTATTGTTTGTTTGAGACTGTTAAGGTTACTCAAAGCATTTTAATGTGTGAGCTTCTGTAATGTTTGCAGCTTTTCCTAAATTGTTAGCTCTGGCCATTGGGTTGATCAAGTTCAATGGGCTAAATTGTGCGGATTGGTCTGACAAAAGCTAATTTCAGCTGGGTGTTATACATTTGACTTAAAAATAGTTTCGGGTGAAAAGTTTGTAGCCATTATTGAGACTAGTGAAAAAGTTGACAAGTTTTCTCATAAGGCTTTGGAGCGGTCAAGCAAGATGAACTTAAATTGACATGGATGATGAGAGCTAAAAATGTTAAACCCCTAATTCTTAAAGTGAATAATACAAAGGAATTTATGATGAAGATTAAGTAGTGTTCCTAATCAAATATAGCTGACAAGTCCATTATAGAAACCTAATAAATGAGGCTACAATCAAGAAGTTTGACTGTTCACAACCCACTTATGATTATATGATGGGCATGACAAATCTAATAACAAAGCTTAAATCAATGAGTATTGATGTGAGTAAGTCTTTTCTGGTTCAATTTATCATCAACTTGCTTCCTTCTGAGTTCATCCAGTTTTAGGTCAATTATAATACCATAAAGGAAAAATATAACTTCAAAAAATTAAGCCCATGTTGGATTGAGAGTAAGGAAGGTTAAAGAAGATGAAGGAATATATTTCACGATTTATGTCAAATTTAGTAGCAGCAAAGCTAAATAGGGTAAGGAGGACAAAAAGAATGATAAAGCCCTAATAAAGTTTAGTCAAGTCCATAAGGAGTAGAGGTATTACTTTTGAAAGAAGGTTGGTCACTTTAAAAAAGATTTTTTAAAAAGAAATAAATGGTTTAAAAAGAAAGGTATACATTATGTTTTAGCATTTTCCAGATAGTCTTATTGAAGTACCTAATAATAACTTATAGTTAGATTCTTATGCAACTATAAACATGTCACATGTCACATGTTACATAGGAATTCCTTTCAACCTAACCTATAAAATGAAAAGTTCTTGTATATAAGGAACATAATTAAGCATGAATTAAGGGAACTGGGACGTACAAATTAATCTTAGAAACTGGATATTATTTAGATCTAGAAATGTGTCTTTTTGTTTATAGATATAATCATAATCTAGTTTATATTGGAAAGTTTACTGATATAGGATTTAACTTTAAGATTAAAAACAAAGTTTTTTCATTATATAAACACAAGTATTATTAAGGTTTTGGTACTTTTGTTGATTGTTTATATCACTTCAATCACGTATCCAAAAAAAGGACATTGAGGTTAGTGAAAAGTAAAATCTTACCTCAATTGAATTTGGCTAACTAGGATGAATGTGTGGATTATATTAAAGGTAACCAAACCGAACGCATACCAAGGAATCCATCTACGAGAAGCAGTTAAATTCTTGAGTTGATATATACTAACGTCTGCGGTCCTTTTGATGCTCCATCTTAAGCAGTAAAAAACATTTATTCACTTTTATTAATGACTTCTCATAGGATTGTGACTTGTATTTGTTGTATGAAAATTTTCAGCTAATGGACATCCTCAAGGTTTTTATTAATGAGGTGGAAAGTCAGTTAGATAGAAAAATAAAAGTAGTGAAGATTGATAAAAGTGGTGAATATTATAGTATGTTTGATGGAAGTGGATAAAGTTTTGGTCTATTTACAAAATTTCTTAAAATTCCGGCATACATGCATAATAAATAATGCCCGATAAACCATAATAAAATAGTATAGCTGAAAGGTGAAATCGTACTCTTATGGACATGGTTCGAAGTATGCTAAGTTACAACAATATACATTTATTCTTTTGGATGCAGTATTAAAGAATGTTGCATATCTTCTTAAAAGGTTCCTAATAAGGCAATTTCTAAGACTCCTTACCAACTGTAGACAGAAGGGAAACCTAGTTTAAGATACCTTCATATTTGGGGTACTTGACATAAACAAAGGTATATAATTCATATGAAAAGAAGCTTGATGTAAGAACTATTAATGGTTACTTCATCGGTTATCTCAAAATGTCAATAGGTATAGATTTTACTGTCCTAACCACATTATGAGAATATTTAAGTATAGTAATGCTTGTTTCATTAAGAATGGTCAATTTAATAGGAGTAGGGAACCATAAAAGGTAGATATTTGATAAATTTAAGTGAAAATTACTACATTCAGTATGTCTCCTCAAGTTGTTATCCCTCTTAATGTAACATCCCCTCACTTATGGGAAGGACATTTTGGTCATTTTGGTAAATTGGAGTGGGTTAGGATTATTGAAAGTGTTTTTGACATATTCATGCATTCATATATGCACATGAATAATAATTAGTGAATATTTGCACATGAAATGTTTGTACATGCATGCATGACATTTTCCCGGTTTGTA
>JAOQMS010000002.1:5763589-5789059 GCA_027563885.1 Erythroxylum longipes | reverse complement strand
TAAATTTCCAGTGCCATTGGACAGTCATTTCTCTACCGGGAAAACTCTATCCTGTCTCTTGACAATTTTTCGGGTCCGAAAATGACTCCAAAAAATTCTCAGAAAATTTCTATAATTTTCTAAAAATCACAAAACCCTAATGAGCCTCTCCAATTCCAATTTTTCACTCACAAAGCCTAATTTTCAAAAAAATCACTCTTTATGCACTTATACCGAGAAGATGTCATGAATGCATGTACAGTAAATTTTCATGCGCAAAACTCACTATTCACAAATGCATGAGCATGAGATGTGTTGTTCTAATTTCTCTGATTGCTCTCTCGTGTACCCGTTTCCCTGGTCGACCCGTGATATGGGAACGGGACGTTACAATATGGGTAAGTAATGACATGGGGAATGAGACGAGTTATTTAGATACAATGACCTTATATAATGGGGCATATGAAATTGAGATCGAGTTGGTAGTTGAAGTAGGAATAAAGTTTGAAGTTTAGAAATAGTTTTTGATTTGTACCAAAAGCATATGAAATGTCATAGGTTTATAGTTACAATAATGGAAGGAGAGAAAGATGATAATGGAGACCTTAAAGAGTATAACATTTACATTATAAAGCTTAGTCACACAAACCACAAGGATCGAATAAAAAACCTAGAAGTAGTGGAAGAATTAAGTTCGATGATCGAGTATATTATCAATTGGATGAAGGCATTCGAGCATCAAAAGTTTGAAGATATGTGCAACTGCAAAGTTATTCTAAGTAACTTAAGGTTTATAAGGAAACATTAAGTTGACAACAATCATGGTTTTTTTTTTGAAGAGTGTCAACAATCATGTTAGACATATATTATACATGAATAATGTAGAATTAGGTCACGCATAAATGTACAAATTATTAATATATCTTTAAATGGTTATGAAAACATAACATAATTATATAAATATTGTTTTAATCGTATAGGCAGGTTAAGGAGAGTGAGGTTGAGAAAAGGAGATACAGAAATGGTTTATAATATATTTATCATAATGGAAAATGATAGTAAGTTATTTTTAACAAAATTAACTATGATGAGAAAGGAAGGTTGAGGAATAATTTTTGGGTTGTTGTAAGGAGTTGTGTAACATATGTTGAATTTGATGATATGGTGTCATTTGATACCATGTATCTCATTAATAAATACCAAATATTAATTGTCCTATTTTTTAGTATAAACCATCACAAAAAGTTTATTTGTTAGGTTGTGCACTGTTAGAAAGTGATACCATTGATAGTCTTTCTTAGTTTTTTCATACATGGTTAAGGTGTATAAATGGAAAATAACATAACGCAATAATTATGGATGCATAACTCACCATCAATACAGCTACAAAACCACCCATACAAGGCATGATATCTTTAACCTTTATAACTTGCTAAACCCTACGAGCACGCTTGTAGAGATGAGACAAGATAACTGCATACTGATACCATAACTAGAGTTTAGGCATTAAAAAATGCTTAACATGTCTAGAAGGAAGTTTCACTAGAAATATTCCTTTATTTATGCACCCTTTATTTTATCGGGTATGAACATGATCTTGATTTGATAATCATTGACTTCACACTTCAGCTAAAGCCTTATCACCTTAGCCTTATTAACTTTTATGTGTATTAGTTTAGTCCCATTTGGTGCCCCCATAATCCATGTAACTCTATTACCACTAACCTCTTCCACTTGATCCTCCTTTATTCTCAATGTTAGCTGGTCTGGATCAAATCAACCATACAACCAATAGTAGATATCCCTCTTTACCCTAAACCTCTATATCTCTTAAAGTTCACAAAATTCCATACCGGTAACCCATGTCACCTACTTTAGAGTAGGGCTTTACATTAATTTGAAGACCTTATTTGAATAATAACATATTTGAAAACTCCACAAGTACTCATTGAAAGTACTCATAATCAAATATCAATGATAATTAACCACCAAATTGTATTAATTTAGTTTAATTTGGCCTAAATTTCATAACTTATTATTAATGCTCCCACTTTTCTAACTTGTCCTCGATAACTTCATCTTTGACCTATTATTTTAAGTTTTGAGTAAAAATATCAAGTTATCATGAAATAATAATTTTAATAAGATGGTTATCTATTACCTCCCTTTTGGCCTTCATAACCTTCCTCTTTCCTCTTATGATGCTCTACTTATAACCTTATCCTTATTTTATAGACTCTGATAATAAAATAAAAATGTCAGCAACACCAAATCAAATATTGTTATTGGACATAACATCATAAAAACCAATGTATATATGCTAATAAATCATCAACTTGCTAGGCTATAAGCTACAAGTTCTTATCTAATAACATGAAAATCATAAATCAATAATAATATATTGTCTCCACTACTCTACCTCACTAACTTTGTCATTTTAAACAGGTTCAACACCCTATAAATCATGTCTAAATATATGTATAAACATATCTGTTAGACATATAAAATATAAACATATAAACTCCATAAAGACAAAGAGGAATATTGGAGTAATATTGTCTACTTGTTATGTATATTCTCAGTTGTTCATTATAGAGGTGTCTAAAACATAATGGGCTTAAATAATTAATAGAGATTTAGGTTGTTTGTTCTTAGATTCTACTCGATACTAAGAAATGAAGGAAGAAGATGCTCCATATTACTAGAAGCTTCAAATAATGACTCTTTCATTGACTCCTACCTAGTAGTATGTAGCATGTAGGAGTCATTACTTGAAGCTTCCACCTTGTAGTATGTAGCATCTTCTTCTTCATTTCTTAGTATCGAGTAGAATCTAAGATTTAGACAAAGAAATTTACATTATTACCCTAAAAATGTGAGTTAGAATAATAGATGCAATCTAATATGCAATCATGTAATAGTATGTGTTCTTATCAATTCCCACTCAAAAATTATAACATAAATACAATTGACCATATAATCATGTATTTAATTGTGTCTAACATGAACTTTTATAAACATGATTTGATATACAAC
Source organism: Erythroxylum longipes (assembly GCA_027563885.1). Classification (NCBI taxonomy): domain Eukaryota; kingdom Viridiplantae; phylum Streptophyta; class Magnoliopsida; order Malpighiales; family Erythroxylaceae; genus Erythroxylum; species Erythroxylum longipes. Next base: position 5,786,044 of record JAOQMS010000002.1, on the reverse strand, counting down.
ATATACTAATCTATGTCCTTCATATTATCCCTACAGTAATTCAAACAAGAACATGGTTGACCATAAAAGTGTATCATTAATTATGTCCAATAAAGTCGTAATTAACATGGTTTGGTATGTAAGCTTGTGGTAAAATGTGTCCTATCGAAAATTCTAATAAGAACATGATTGAACACATGGGTCTACAATTAATTGTGTCAAAAAAAACAAATGGAAACATTTTGGTGCACGAATGTGTAATGATATGTGTTATTCATTTTATCCTTTCGAAAATTCTAATAAAAAAACAATTAATCACATTGGCATTTAGTTAATTGTGTCCAACAAAACCTTAAATGGAAATGTTTTGCTACGCAAGTGTATAACAATCCATATCTTTCATAGTTTGGCTCTAGATAATTGTAAATGTTACTTATTTGTGATAATGATGATTTTTTTTTTGTAAATGCACATAGTATGGGATGTAAATAGTCATAAAATAATGTGCATTGATTCGTATTATTGTTTACACTCAAACATAGTATTCTTATGTTTTCATTAAAGGTGTCACTTAATTTTAATTCATTATAGCAAATTTTCAACATAAATATGGTATAAAATATACTAAATTCTATTATAGTTTAGATTGTGACATAGTGTCCATTTTACTCATTTATTATATACTTATTTAAAGTGTAGGTATTACTTATTTATAATGAATAACAATACTTTTTTTTGGTAAATATATGTGGTATGGATTATATATAGTTATAAGATAGCATGAATTCATACTTATTATTATTTGTACTCTGTTATGGTATTATCACTTTTTACTTAAAATCCTTTTTTCCCAATTGCATCATAATAATTTTTATACACAACAATGATATTGAATGGTGCTAGCATATCTTATATTAAGACGTGATACTTTTTTTTTAATCAATCATTATATTCCAAATTTACAGTTTACATGTTACTTATCTATAATGAATTATGTTACTTCTCTAAGTACCCAATGGATGGAATGTGTAGTCATAGTACTTCACTGAATTATGGTACTTCACTAAAGTTGTTGCTTATTTTTAATGCATTACGATAATTTTGTATATTATAACAATATTGAACGTACTGAGTCCTATTATGATTTCTATTGATATGTGATAGTCTTTCCACTCAATCATTATATTCTTATTTTAAAGTGTAATTGTTACTTATCTGTAATGAATAATAGTATTTTTTGTACAAAGGAGTAGTATTAGATATACAATATTAGTACAATATGTATTGAGGTTGAATATTTTTGGTACTCAATCATGCTATTCCCATTTTAAAGTGTAAGTGTACTTATTTTTAGTGATTGAAGATATATTTTTTGGTATATAAGCTAGTATTACTTGAATTGAGTCCCAATTTCTATTGAGGCTTCATGAAATTATTGGTATTCATTTATGAATTCTCATATGAAAATAAATATGTTGCTTATTCAAAATGACTGATCTTTTTTTTTCTTGTACATTGTGTGACACGACATGTAATGAGACCTAATATTGCCTTTTTACTAGTTTTTTATAGGATATTACATATTAAAATTAGGGTGTCACTAATATGTAATTAATCAACTCATAATTTGTTTTACATTGTCTTCGAACAAATTCCTTCACATGATGATAAATTTTTTAAGGAAATCTTATGGTTCTGGAATCTACATGTGTGATATATAAATATTGGATTCAAATTGTTTTTAAAATTGTTACTTACAATATTTTATTGAAAATTTGTATTGATAAAGATTGGATGATAACATTATAAACTTTTCACAACTCATTTTCCTTACCAAAACACACATCTTTATGGAAACTCAACTTACATCGATATTACATAAACTATATCACTAAATACACTACAACAGACGGTCCCTTTGTCGACGATTTATTTGGTGATGAAATAAAATTCGTCGCCAAAAGAGAACAAATTGCGACGTTAAAAAGAAGTCGTCACTAAAGCACAACATTTACTGACGAATACAAAAAGCTTCGCACAAGCAAAACCCTTTAGCGACGAAACAATCATCGTTGTCCGACAATAAATAACACCGGCTCTAGATTATTTGTCGTTGTCCGACAAGAAATAGTAATTGTAACGTTTTCAATTTATTATTATTTTTAATACAATAAAATCTATTTTTATAATTTTTTAAATTCATATTATAGAGTTAAACAGAACTCCAATGGCAAAAGTATGATAAGATCACACTGTAAAAGTACACACACTACAAGGAAATTCAAGGCTAGACTTCTGAAAAAGCACAAAGTAATTATGTAAGTACAAATAAATTAATATTACAATCTATTTTTCTATATAATATTAACTAATAATTTTTTAGTTAACTCGATTATCTACTTGACATTGTAGGACATGATGTAGGAGTTGTTGAAGATGTCATTGGTTGAGGGAAATCAGCCCAATGTCGATGACATTTGCAACAATGTCCTTGGTACACGATCGAGCTATATCAAGAGTCTTGGGTATGACCCTAAGCCTGTAAGTGCCTCTTTGTCACGACCAACATATGTCACGCAGCTTCAAGAGGAGAACCAGGCACTGAAGAGTAAATTATAATGTATAGAAGACAAGTTAAATCGTAATGTCAAAGAAGTTAACAAGTTTAAAAAATTGGTTAAACAAATGTTAGATTATGCATATGTTAGTAGTAGTAACTCAGACGAAGACTCTTAGTTTGTAAATGATGTATAAATATTTTTTATATAAATTGCATTCCATTTTATATTTTATCTTATTTCAATTTATTATTATTTCAAAATTATGTCACTTACATTAATTATAAAATGAATAGTATTAATATTTAAAACTGTCTTAAAATTGTAATAAATTCAAAATAAATTCATTTTTTACATTTATAATAATAATAATAATTAAAATTAAAATTTGTCACTAAATAATATTAGCTACCAAAACAAATTCGTCACAAAAGTCTTAAAAATTGAAAAAAATAAATTTATTCGTTTTTAACAATTATAATAATTATTAATTCAGAAATAATTTTTGTCGCTAAATACTATTAGCTACCAAAAAATTTAGTCATAAAAGCTCATTAGCTACATATATAGAACGTCACTAAAAGTCTTTCACTACAACAATATAATAGTAGTTAACAGTATTTTGTTATCAAAAACAAAATCGTTACAAAAAGCTATTAGCTACCAAAACCTAATACGTCATAAAAAGTTTTTACCTAAGTTTACGAAACGTCTCTAAAAATATTTCCTTACAACAGGAATTTAGTAGTTAAAATTGTTCTGCTACTATAATTAAATCGTCACTAAAAATAGTTACCTACGAAATGCCTTTTGTCGCTAAAAATTTTGATCTACGAAAGATAAACGTCACACATAACTATGGACGACGTTTTAGAATATCGTCGGTTATGCTTATTAGCGACGAACTATATTTATCGAAAAAACTTTTTGGCGACAACTTTATGAAAACGTCACGGATATTGTTTTGCTATCGGGATTCAGCGACGATTTGGACGACGATATATTTTCGTCGCACATGAGCATTTGCGGCGATTTTTGGTTCTTTAGCGACGTTAAATTTCGTCACTAATTGTCCTGTTTGTTGTAGTGATAAAAAAATATATATACCAACATCTGTTAAAAAGTCATAAGTGTACATACCAAAATAAATTATGCACTACTTTATTGCCTATTAGTGACAAAATGGAGCTTAAGTAGGCTGATCTGGTTGAGGTGTCCGGATTGCCTACTGATGACAAAATGACCTTCATCAGGGGGTGGTTGGTTAGGGTGCCATGATTGCCTATTGTTAGCAAAATGAAACTCATCTTTTTCTGCATCAACAACTTAAAACACTTGTTATTTTCCTTGTTATTAATGATTTAAAAGTGTGATCACATATGATACTAAAGAGAGAGGAAGAGGGAACACCATACACTAATTAGCTTATGGTATAGACGTCTAACTAGTAACAAATTGAAAGATTTAAAAGACATTTAAAATGTTCACTTTAGGACTCTCTAAGAGATAAATAAAAAATAGAAATAAAAAAGATAATGCAATATGGCAATGGATGTTTAAAGTTATAAAATAAAGTTTATGAATATAATTTATTAATTTACTTATTAGATTGTGAAATCACATAACTATGGTTGTTACTATTATATTTATTAACAATTGCTAAGTTGACGACGAATGGCTATGGTAATTGGAATTTTTAATTATAAAATAATATAAACAACTTTTTTATCAATTAGAGGTAAGATTGTGTATTGTCGGATTTTTTCAAACTCCGCTTTTTAGCAGAATTTTTACTGAATTATTGTTATTGTCGTTATTGTATTCTTTAATTATAGGATGAAATGAACATGTACTTTGCATAATATTTTTCATTAGCAATCTTCAAAGGTGATGGCAAAAGATGGATTCAGGAATTAGGAGTTGGTCCTGTTGTATGAATTCAAAATCAATTATTGGACTTCTGTGTTTTTAATTTATCCTTCTATAAGAACGTAGAAACAGGAACATCAAGTGCAGACCAACTAATAGACCATAGGAAATAATACAAATAATCTTTGTATGCTTGGAAGTTGTAACCTTGTGGAAGGAGGAATCAAATCCTAAAACAGTGAAAGTCCAAATCAAATCTGCCGATGAGGATAAGGCACAACGCATGTGTGGGTCTGGACGATCATTTCTGACAGTATAACGCACGTCATGTTTGTCGATCTGAATGTGTCACCAAGTGGTTGGATTCTTTTGACATTAGGCATGCTGTTTCCTGGGACGGAATCTGCTGATGCAGCCGGAGTTGCGGGTTCATAACGTTTGCTTGCTTACCTTTTTCCTGGTCACTTCGAACTTTAATGAAAGGGCCAATCCAGTCATCCATTAGCATGTAAATAGCAGTGGCATGCACTGTGCAAATGGTGGTGCTTCTTTTCTTCCGTTTGATGAAGAGTTTGGCCATTATGACTGTGACCGTTTGCTCAACCCATAAATTTGCTCAACAATAACTTTATATATTTTAATAGGTTAGATCCATGGGTATAAATTTCAAAGAATACGGTACAGGGTAAAGGAAACGAAGGTAGAATAGTGCGCAGGTAATTTCCTGAAAGGTATGCATGTTCTTCTGTGTGTGAAAAACGCCAATGCACTTTACTGACGAAGAAAAAGCATGAAGTGACATGCACAAACAGAGAAAAGTTGGTCTTCCTCGGTTCGCAGAGAAAGAAGCGTAAAGCAAAGAAGTGAAAGAAAGAAGGATAAGAAAGCTGACAAGTTTAGTTTTGAGGGAATGGTCAAAGGGGTACATGGAAGCTTCTTCTAAGGGAGTTCATAAGGCTGCCGTTGATGGGTCCAGAAATGCGTCCACCATTTTTAGGAGCAAAGATGCTCTGACTTTCGAGACGTGTTTAATGGTCTGTCAAGGAGTAACTTTGTCAAAAAGCTTGTGATCATTTCCTCATAAAGTATACAGTAGGTTCTGGCTTTTACTGTAACGCCCATTCGTAGACAGCAAAAAGTAAGGAGGCACAAAACCCTCCAAGTACGCAACGTCGAAGTTCGTCAATCGTCGTACAGTAGTACTAGGTAAATGTTCCAAAGCTGCCAAAGGATGAAAATCATCTTGAGACTGTTAATCACAAATTTCCAAAATGCGACCTCAAGTTTAAGCGGTGTTTGATTAATCTCCTCATATCCTCTGTTAACCTTATTCTATTTTAATTTTATTTTATTAAATTTTATTTATATATTTATATAAATTTAATATAATTATGTGAATAAAATTTAATAAAATATGATCAGAACATCATAATTAATAAAGAAAATCTCACCCTTAATTAATAAGTTTTGGAAAGAAGCATTACATAAAGAAATGACAAGTAATTAGATATATATTATTATTATAAAAATAGTATTATTCCATACTTCTAAACGTCAAAGAAATGAAAATCATTTATGAGTAAGAGGGTCACATCCGTGACTTACTTTTTTTAAAATTGAATATAATTAATTAATTAATTACAATATATAATTAATTAGAATATACTTAAGTATAATATAATTAATTAGTTAATTAATTAAAATACAATTAACTAATTAATTACAATATAATTAATTAGTTATATTTTTCTCCTTTTAGCAATTAATTAAAATATATTAAAATTTGATGTAAAACAAAATTTTAACAAATTTGTATTTCTCAATATTTTTAGCAAATCAATCATTATTAATGATAATTACAATCATTACTTCTTTTAAATCAACTATTATAATTATGATGATTATATCCATTCTCATTGTTCATTATATCCATTCTTTTATGTGAACCAACCTTTTGCTAAGTTTATAACGAGTTTTTAAAACAATTAATTAATTGTTAATTATTAATTTTTTAAGTTTATAATATCTTTTACATCTTCTTTCGATTCTAATTATAGGATGTCACATTCAATTTTTTCATATTTTGAGAAACATACTCTATAATCCACGGGAAAAGTAATTTAAATTTCAAATTAAAAGCCTACATGCAAGTCCATGAAATTTCAGAAACATCTTAAGCTCGGAGTGCGTTTCCAGGCATATTATTAGAAGCGTTTCTTGATAGCGATTATCGAATAGGAAGCCAGAGCATAAAAACTGAAGTGGAGTTGGACTTTGTTTTCAAATTTGGGCCCAATAAAAGAAATTAGAACTTTCGATTACAGATTCTTCTTTAATAGATAGCTTTAAAGTTATTATGGCCCAATGAGATTTTTAAAAATCATGGCCCGTAAGGTGCCAAATGCGCATAAATCCATAAACATTCCACACTTGTTCAACCTTCCATATACCATATCGAAAAACGAAAGTAATGCGTTCATGCCAAAACTTTAGATAAATTAACTCGTCGATGCTGATGTACTTAACGCGTTGAAACTGGATATATAACAAACAACCCAATTAATGCAGACACAACGCTTGTATCAACCATAGAAAATGACTGTGAATCAATTAATGAATCATTATAACAGTTCTAGAACAGCAAGTTCAATTGCTAATGTTTTCCTACGTTGTTGAGACACATCATCAGAGGACATAAGGGCTGTACCAGAACAGTTTCACGTCAAAGAAATCTTATGGTATGATAAATATCCAGCTGTTAACTTTGTAGAAGGAATAACATTGGGTAAGAAATGTAGGACTCCCATTGACTTGATAACTCTGAAATTTGCCAATGGAAATACAAGAAAGCTAAGATAGCACCCAACCTTAGTGTTTAAGGAAGACAGAAGTCGACAGGAAAGGGCTACATATAGAAGATCATCAAATTTGGTACTCGTTTTCTAGCAGATATCCAACAATCTTCATGACAATCCACTAAGGAAAGTTAAATCAACAAAAGTGGAGTAAATAATATGCTCTAAATCTAAAGACCACCCATTTGCACTGTCCTGCACCAACATATCGCGATTGCTCAAGCCTCCAGAATAATTGCCGCCATACTATTAAATGCTATGGTTCCAACATTCTATAATGAACCATATTTCCCAAGTTTAAAGAATTCCAAATGCTGGTGTTGCAAAATGGTATTCAGCCAAAAAACAATCTCATTACTCTACGTGGAAAAACTTAGAAAAAGACTCTTATTTAAATGATAAACTTAGGTCCTAATTATACTCAATGTCCATTTATCTAATCATTCCTACACTTTACATTACCAAATTCAGCATGAAAATAAAGAAACCAAATGACATGGATAGTCAACATGATAACTTGAAGAAAGACGACCTATATGATAGGACCACAGGGGCTAAGATCCTTCTGGAGTGGCTGATCAATGCAATCTCAAATCATGATTCATCTAATTTGAACCTTTCACGCGTTACCAAACTTTGGATACGATCTAATACAATGCCAGCCATAAGCACCCTAGCCACTGGTTAGCCAAGCGGCCATCAATACACAAAAATTGGTTCATATCCTGCGTCAGAAAATCAATTGTGTCTCATGTAATCTGCACGTATGCCCTCATAATTAAATAAGAGAAACATTGAAAACACCAAAACATGTCATCCACATGTAAAACTCTGTAAAGCCACCAAATCCAAAATATCAGATAGCTGCTGCCTGCTGTCGTTTTCACATTTCACAGAAACCATAAAACAAAAGTCGGAAGAACTTTTTAAGGTGCCATGAGCACAGCCAATGGCCATTTCTTTAATAGTGACTATAAAGCTTCAGAAATGAAAAACCTGAGCTAAAATGGAATCAAAGGAAAGAACTGAAAGGTTACCAGGCTGAACATACGAATTAAACGTAATTCATTTCAATGATAAATAAAACAATCAGGTTAGGGAAGCAATAGAATAAATAAGAAAGAAAAATAATGGAACTGTAGCAAACCATTATGAACATTGATTAATTTTACCCGTGAAATTTAAAATAAAAATATTAGGAAGAAGCAACCGGCAGGCACCGAGAGGCGTTTCTGCTCCCCGGATGATTCAGAATCATCGAAACCTCGAAAACGCGGCAATACACAAAAAGAATTCTGAAGAAAAAAGTGGGAGAATATTGAGAGATAACACACAAATAATTTCGGTTTGTGATAAGCGCACTCATTCTTGCTCGGCGTTCGGGCAATCTCTCGCAAAATGACCTTCCTCACCGCAATTGTAGCAACCGAAGCCCCCGTATTTCCTACTTCCGCCACCGCCACCTCCACCTCCACCTCCACCTCTACCACGAAATTGATAGCAATCCCTTGCTAAATGACCATAACGCCCACAGTTATAACACATAACACCCCCATAACCACCACTGTTACTATATCCCAGACCACCACCACGTCTTCCTCCTCTCGCCGAAAGGCCGCCGCCGCCGTATCCACCTCCGGTACCTCTCCCTCCACCTCGGTAAAATCCTCCGCGGCCGCGAAAGGCGCTAACAGGAGATCTGGACACAGAGACGACGTCGGAGGCTTTCGTGCGGCCGTCCTCTCCAAAATCAACTGAAAACTCGACCAACTGGCCTTCTGAAAGCGTCCGGAAGCCGTCGGATCGAATCGAGCTCTGGTGGACGAACAGATCCTCACCACCGTCGTCGGGAGCTATGAAGCCAAAACCTTTCCTTGCGCTGAACCACTTTACGGAACCAGAGGATCTCTTGGTGGCGTCCATGGGGAGTTTTTAGAAGGTTCGATAGGTTACCGGAGCAAGCAAGAATAACTGACACTGTGTAGGTGTCTTGGAAGCTGGAAAGTGGGTTCGTACGTACGTGTCAGAGAAGGAGTCGTCGAGGCGCAGGCGCGGGTTGTTTTGAGGGGGAATCCAACGGTGTAGAAGGAATAGAGTGGGCATCGAACGGCTAGCAAATAATGAAAGGTTTATCCATTTGGATTTCCTATTTTATTTTTCTTATTTAGATGTTTGCTAGTACTTAAGTTGCTATCCGGGCTTGTTTATTTTAAGCAAGTGGACAGTTCAGGTCACTTTACATAAACCAATTTGCGGCGAGCATACCCATTATTTATAACACAACTTTCCAAACATAAAAAGGAGAGATGGATCTGAGTTTCATAGTTGTTCATATTGACTAAATTACTGTTCATATCATAACTTACTTGTCGGTAAACAGAATTAATTCAATCAATATTAGCCACGATATACATAAAAATTAGCTATTGTCTGACCACAACCAGGGAAAGAACAATGTAACCGTCACAAAGCAAAAAAGCCGTTTAACGTTTGGGTTCATCGTAATGATGGTGAAGATCTTGGACTGCTCAGTATAAAGCACGTAATGGTGGTTACTGAAAAGCTAGAGTAACTGCAGTTAAGGTTTGTCAAGTTAAAATCTAGGACAACCACACGAAGACTTGAAGGCTTGAAGCTCCACGCCAAGAATGTTTTGAACATCATAGTGATTCACATCGCGGTGAAGTATAATTCATCCATTGACCAAACAAGTAACTATACACACATTCGATAGCCGAGTTCTTTCCGTTCCAGATCAGAGAAAAGAACATCCACAATACCAACAGTTATTCTCCGTGTGTCCAGTAAATCAGCCCACTGCAGTGAAGCAAATGTAGTTAGATGCAGTAAAATAAAAAGTATGCTCTGAAAGAACTCAAAGTAAGATAAACAACTGCTAATACTGCACAGGTGAAATCGATAAGAGCAGCGTAATCAAATCTGAAGAAACATAAAACGGTCCATATATGTTCACATATTCATAATCTACTTTCATGCCTTCTTAATTTGCAATGTGATTGTCTGTGAGGAAGAAGTGGATTTGTTTTAAGATCAACAAGAAACGTAGGTTTGTTTAAAGCAAAATGTCTCCCATAGATCTACTCTATACACTTATACTGAGCAAATTAAACAATTAGGGAAAAGACATGTAAACTCTCAGCCACCATGCAAATGATTTGTAAGAGACCAGCAAAGAGTATACACATTTGCTCACTTGAAGCTACAATATAAGAGCTGTAGACATAGAAAAACTAACACTTACCTGCCCAATACAAACACACTCTGCAAGACACCTGCAATTCCCGTCCAAACTGAAGGCCCGGTTTTGACAATTGAATCTTGTACAAGAAAGCCCACGGATGCCGCAAGAGAAACGAATGAAACAACATAAGCAAAGAAAAGCCAGAGCTTCAATCTGTGCCATAATTTGACAAAAGAAAGGATTATCGAGAGAAATCAAAAGAATTTGAAGGCCTGAATATTTCAACGCCAGTTTTAATTAAGATAGTAAAAGCAAAAATGTAATACTTGTAAGGTGAACAGTACAACTCATTGTACAAAAACCGGTCATCAACTGTACAAAAACATGTACAACAACTCAAGTGAACAAAAAACGAAAGTGAAGATTGAAAAGCGTGCAAGTTTTAATTCAGAAATCAAAAAGAGAACATGTGGTGGTTCTGATGTGAGTGGACTCGTAGTAAGATTATATATTTTAATCCACTAACCCAATCCCAAGGAGTAGGTGGTTGGCAAACCCCAATAATAGTCATTCCAGATGGTTAGGTCAACACAAGGCCAACATCAGAGATAACCTAGATTACGATTAGGTGCCCTGTTAGCTAGTGACACGGTGGAAAAACTCAAACACAGCAGACTGCTGTGAGTCTAAATTCTAAAATGATGAACAAGTGACAAGCATACTAGGTAACACCGTCTCAACATTTTTGTCCTCCAATTTTCTCTGCAATTAATTATCTTGTACAGAACTTCTTCCTCCAACAACTGCACACGGTTCAACTGTATCACAAAACAATTTCTTAATATAGCTAGTATGCCAACTCAAATGACCAACTACCTATGTATGAAGACAACATCTAGCAGCAATTTGCATACAATGAAGGGCCAATACACTTCCAGGTTTATCAAACAACCAAATTCACCTGTTTGTTTCTAGTTTTACATAACAGAGACCAGAGAAACCCCAGTCAAAATAATGCACTCTCACTCATCCAAAGAAAAATAAGGAAGCCAGAATTTTCATCAAATATTTCCAGTCCAATGAGAAATTAAAGACTAAGTCGTTAGTTTTAGGTTTCCAATTTAGCAAGCAGAGAACATATACCTTCACCTAATTAAAAACCAAGCAATTCAGACAAAATCCACCGAGCAAAAAGATAATGTAGAAGTAGAACCAAACAAAAAAAGAGTCGAAAATTAAAAAGCCGTTACCTCCATTCCCCTTCTTCGTAAGGAGAGTAATCGATATCCTCTTTTCTAACGCAATTAAACATCAAAGCTGCAATAGACGCAAAGATACCTACGATAACAAACACAAATCCAATCCCCAAACAGTCAAACACATGGTACTTTTTATACGCACACAGCACGAGAGAAAAAGAGACGGCACCTGGAAGGTAGTGAATGAAGGAGATTTTGATGGAGCTGCAAACGACGGCGTCGACCCACAACCACCATCCGACGCCGAACACGACTCCGGCAAGTCCTGGACCGAGGGTCGCCCAAAGCTCCAGTAAATCCATCGTTCACAAACCCTTTGTCGTCTCGATTGCTTGAGCCGGCGGCTTTCGAGGGAAGCTGACCAGTGATGGTTACAATCGGGAAAGAGTGTTACTTATCAAATTGTGTGTCTGTTCATTGTTACACTTTTTACGTAAAATTATTAAGAGAATAAATGAGAGTGAGTTGTTCAAGAGAAGTCCGGCCTAATAATTTCTTATCGCGATGGCACCTTTACTAGCTCCTGCGGGCCCCGTCTCATTTGTCGTTTATCTTGCAAATTACTAATTACACTTAAGCAGAAAATTAAAATGTTTATGCTTTTTAAGAATTCCACGCTTCTACCAATAACAACAAAAACTTCAATGTACAACGCTTCTCTACAAAAGTGGGGGAGAAGAACATCAATTATATGTAGCCTTTTTTATATTTTACAAATAAAATATTTTTGTAACTTATATATGTCATTTTTGGATTATAAAAAATAATTTTATTAATTACTCAAAGACTCACCTTTACTTTTTAAGAATTCTTTCTTCTTGTGCTAAATCAAATTTTTATACAATCCGTGTTTCTTTTCTTATTATCTTGGCACTTTGTAATTATTGATATATTATTTGTTAATATTTCAAAAAAACTATTTTCTTAAATGTATTAGAATTAGAAATTAGTTATCAAATCACTATGTTAGGTATAAAGTAAACTATAGAAGAATAATATCTTAGTGTATATATGATAGGATAATATCTTGGTGTATATATAGTTGTGATTTATTCCCTTGTTAATTTGGTTTCCTACTATAGGCTGATTGTTAGTATTACGAGATGTAAGCCTAACTTTTAGGTATAGAGTTTCCTAACTAAGCTTGACTCCCTTTGTAAGCTAACATCTAAATGTGTATATATTGGCTAATGAGCTAATGAATCCATTCACTTTATTTTTTTCGAACTCTTTTTTATCGTGGTATTAAAGCAGGTCTTAATACCTTCGACCTAAATCCTAGAGCGACCGACCGACAACAAAGCTACCTATGACAGATGGCAGGAAAAAGACCACTGGCACAATCGGTCTTTCCAATCCACTAGGAACTGATTCCTCTTCCTTATACTATCTTAATTCATCTGATCATCCAGGTTTTACCTTGGTCAAATGTATTTTTAATGGAGAAAACTATGGAACGTGGAGACAGGCCATGAAGGTGGCACTTCGAACCAAAAGCAAACTTGATTTCATAGATGGAACCATCATCAAACAAATTGATGATTTAACCCTTATGCAAGCTTGGCACAAGTGCAACTCCATGGTGATATCCTAGATTTTTAATTCACCTGTTGCTGATCTCCTCTCTAGAGTTGCATATGATGATTCTGCCAAGGAAATTTAGGACGATCTCCAGGAGAGATTGTGATTGGTAACGCTCCTCGGATTCAGTAGTTAAGGTGTGAATTGGCTTTGATGCAATAGCGAGATCTTTTGTAGCTGCCTGTTACACTAAGTTGAAAACTTTGTGGAACGAACTTGCTAACTATTTGAGTATCCCAGAGTGTACGTGGGTGCGACTAAGGAACTATTGGCAGAATGTGAAGGTGAGAAACTCCATAATTTTCTGATGGGACTAACCATCACTTTAGTGTCATCAGGCCACAAATATTAAGCATGGAGCCTGTAACATCCCGTTATCCACGTTAAAGCTAGAATAGTAAATATGAGAGATTAGAAAATGTATTTCATGTTCATGCATAATATGACATACACATATACGTGAATATAGGTGCTTTTGCTCATGAAAATGACTATACATGCATTCATTGACATTCCGGGTATAATTGATTTATATATGTGGGATGTGATTTTATTGAGAATTGTGGTTTATTTTTATTGACAATTGATATGGAGAGTGTATTTGTTGATTTAGAATTTTTGAGGACTTTTAGGAAAAATTTTCGAAATTATTAGATATTATTGAATTAAAAAATACCACTTGGCAAGTAAATTGATGAATGGAAATATAAATGAGTTACATGATATTGAAGAATTTTAAAGATGACTTTAGAATTTGTGAGAAGATGTTATTGAAAATTATAGAGATAATTGGAATAAAAAGAAGGGAGTTATGAGACTAGTTCAATAAAAACTAGTTAGTTGGGAAACTAGCTAAGATCTTAGAAATTGGACAAGTGTCCAAGCTAAAGTCACGTTTCTTTTAAGCTTGAAAGACTAAGTTACTGTTGTTTCTTGACTTAGTTCTCTTTTTCATAGCTTCTTCTTTAAGCTTCTTCTTTTTCGGATCTTGACTCATTGAACCTTCACCAAAGAAAAATCTTATTTTCATCTATCCTTTTTGCTACTCCCAGCTTTGTTATTTATTTCTTTTGCCTCAAGAAAAACCTAACCTAAACGACCTTCAAGATGATGTACGTAGTTGAATGAGAGTTAGGGCTTCTTGGAGTTTTTGAAGATTTTGAATTTTTGTCAAGTAAGTATCTATAAATCTTTATGGGTGAGTGATTTATGAGACAAATTTGGTGATTTGGTTGATATCAAATTATCATGTAAAAATGGACATTTTCATGTTTACTGTGGACGTAGGATGAGTTTAATGATATTTTTGTTTGAGTGTTTTAAGGATCAAGATGTTATAAGATAGTGTTTAAATGATTTTTGGAATTGAAAGATCATTGAAAATGTGTATGAGAAGAGTGTAGAAATTCATGAAAGAAATTATTCATATATGCTTTGTTTCACTGAGTATTATTCACTGTGTCTTCAAACCATCTAAGTAGCGATCGTGACATTCACCTCTTCTCAAGGCCGTGAGAGATAAGAGTCGCACCTGTGACTTTTTCTACATCTGACCAAACTCATTCAAAAATCGTCTTGGCTGTGAAATGAGTTTATAGATAAAAGGATAGGTTCAAGGTGATGTAGGGATGTGAGAAAAAAAATAAATTAATGAAAAGAATGCCGAAAAGAAAGTGTAGAAAAGCATGCAGAAAATATGCAGAGTTACATGAAGAGATATGTGCATGAGTTTATGCTTTTTGATGTTTGTGTTTAATCATGGTTTTGATCTGTTTGTGAGAGTGTTGAGCTGAATGGGAATTGAAAATGGAGAAGTGCAGAAAATTAAAGTGCAGAAAAATGAAAGATGAAAATGCAGAAGACGTGAAATATATGCATGAGTGTGATTTTTCTGTTTTTAATGATTTTGAAAAAAATGGATTTTTGGAGTTGTTTATGAATGTTTAGAGTTAAATGAAAGTCGAAAATGAGGTTGAGATAAGTTAGAGATGTTAGAAAGGACAATTAGTTGAATGAAGAAGAAGAGAAGAATTTAAGGAGTTCGGAAGATGAAGAAGAAACGAAGCATGTTAGCACGATCGCGACTCTGTTGGTTAAGAAGGGAAGCACGATCGTGACTCTGCGTGACTCGAGAGGCTATTAAAAAGTGGTTATTTTTATTAAACATGCTTTGGTATTTTGATGATATCTTGATCTGTAGATTTCCGAATCGAATGATTCTTAATTTGGAGTAAAATGGAGACATAGGGCTACAATTTGTCTGAAGAAATTGAATTTTAATTCTATCTCTAAGAATTTCAATTTCTGGACTGAAGTTAAGTACAGGGCATTGTTACAGTTTGGAGAATAGCCCGAATTATTTGGAGGGTAACTTTTGGAATACTGAATCAAATTGAATAATCTTGGTGTCAATAGAAACTTAAGAGATATATAAACAATTTTCTAGAAGAAAGTATCCTCGAATTACTTCATTTTCTTAGTCAGAAAGAATATGAAAAGTTGACCTGAAAATGTGTCTTAGGAAAAATCTGATTTGACCAAATGAGTTATGAATTTTGATTGCAATGATTTTAATGAGGTGAAAACCTAAGTATAAATTATATTTCAGCGAGTTTTGATATATGATGGATGATGTGACTTGCATCCAGAAAAAATACCTGTGAATGTCATTGAACATGCATTGTACATATTTCATATACATATATGTGCATTAACAGGCAATTTTACAATTGTGCAATTAATAATGTGTGTAGATGTGTATTGTATGATGTTGATGCACGTGATAGAACTTCCACATCCAGAGCTTCCGGATCATGAAAGCTAATGCTAATTTAGAGCGCACTGTGAGTCGACCTAGATGGTCTTACTTACTGATTGTTCTATTTGTATTATGTATTGAATAAGTATGCAATGTGAATGTGATAGTTCTGATTCCAGACATTGAATGTCCGAGGAGTTTGAAATATGTGGAAACATTGAACTGCTCCTTGTATGTGAATTTGATGAAATATGTGATACATAACTTGATTGTTAAATGATGGACCTAGTTCTGAAGAAGAATGTGAATATGCATATGAATGAAAAAGTGATTCTCAACTTAAATGTTGAATGTCAGACTAAGGTTTGATGACATATGAAAGTGACTGATTGATCATATGTGATTGATGCATTCCATTACATGAATGCGTGAATAGATAAAGGGTGTTATGACCTGAGTAGCCACCGAAAAAAAGTTTAAAGCTCAGAATGTGAAAAAGAGCTTAAAGCTCAGATAGTGATTAAGAGCCTAAGGCTCACTATATAAAATGAGCTTGGTATCCCCAACGGATACGGGATAGTTATCAATAAGCCTGGTATCCACAATAGATACGGGACAGTTATAGGCACTTAGTCCCAACAATAATAATTAAAAGTGAGTCTTATAAGCATTGCATATGCATTTGATATGCGTGATTTAAATGATAGAAATAAATAGTTTGAATGATTTCTGATGCAAAAATTGAATTAAGTGAATATGAAGTGTATGTGATTCAACATGTTAATTAGTGAAATGATGTGAATTACATGATTATATGAATCGATGTGTTATGTGATTGGGTGAACCATCGAGAATAGTCCACTCACTGAGTTCGCAAAACTCAACCCAATATTGCAATATTTTTTTTCAGGCTCAGGGAGATCTCCAGTTATACAAAATTGAATTCTAACCACTGGATATAAATAAATGATAAAGATTAGGATCAGTTGGCGTCTGCATTTGTATTTCATTATTTTGTATTAAAATGTGTATTACTGTATGTGAATGATCCTGTAATGACATTATGACTAAAAGTGTTTTGTATCTATAATTGGCCCAAGAGAGTACTGAAATTTTGATGATATATATATTGATTGTAACTTTGTAAATCATTTTGAAAATGTTTATGAATAAAATGGGCATTTTGATTGTTAGTTTTTCGAAATATACAAGTGACTCATGAAAAGCTTTTAATGAGTTTGATTGTTTGACTGTTCTAGCATGCCACTCTTGTAGAATATGTTCTCGAATACTGTCGATGTGTTCGGGAATATGCCTTATAGGAGTATAATGCTACAGAACCTCTACCAAGCACCAACAAAGCCTATGCATTGGTTAGTAAAGAAGAAAAACAACTGAATGTTGCTATTGCTGGGGCCTCTGAGGCTACGACCTTTGCAGCAAAATTTACTTGTGCAGGACCACAGGTCAAAGACCTTGAACGAGCCAAAATGCTTTGCACATACTGTGGCAAAATTAGACATCTCTCTGGTGATTGCTTCAAGTGTAAAGGTTATCTTGATTGGTCGAAAGGGAATAAGAGGGATGAAAATAAAAGGGCGACACCAAATCAAGGTCATTCGGTCAATCAAGCGTCAACAAGCGATGGAGGAGACCGAGAAAAAGGTTTGTACATAAGTCAAGAGCAATATGATTACTTGATATCTCTGTGTGAGAAATTGGAAAGTAGGACAAATTTAGCTGGTAAGGTAACTATTGATTCTTTAAATTGGATAATTGATAGTGGGGCATCGGAACGTATAATTTTTAATCAAAATTGTCTCTCAAACACTGAAGTTACTAAAGATGCTTCACTTGTGTGACTCCCAAATGGAAGTCGTTTGCAGATTGACTCTCGAGGAGACCTTGCTTTATCTTCGAACATAAAATTGAAGGGTGTGTTATGTGTTCCATCCTTTAGATGTGATCTTTTATCAATGAGTAAATTAACTCATGATTTAAGATGTTCACTAATGTTTTTCCTTATTATTGTATCATTCAGGACCTCTAGTCGAGGATGACAATTGGCTGGGGTGAATGCCAAGATGGAATTTACTATTGTCAAAATACTGCGAACATGTTGATGATATTGAGATTAGATTGCTCTAGTCTTAGACAAGTTTCTTTTGAAAAATTGTCTTTTATTTTGCAACTTTCTAATATTTGTATTGATAAAATAAATAAACATCGTGACCCTTGCTTTAGAGCTAAGCAAGTAAGAAAACCTTTTCCTGTGAGTTCTAATATTTCAAGTAATTCGTTTGATCTTATTCACTTAGATATTTGGGGACTATATAAGACTACATCTAGTTCTGGATGTCATTACTTCCTGACGATAGTTGAAGATTACAGCAGGAACACTTGGGTCTATTTGATAATATTTAAATATGATGTTGTCTCACAATTTGTTGTATTTCAAGAGATAATAAAAAATCAATTTTAGAAAAATATTTTACAGGTATGGGCTCACTGGAAATTTTTCAACGGAATGGAATCCTTGTACAAAGTTTGTTTAGTTACCCGCTATAACAAAATGACATTATGGAATGGAAGCATTGACATCTACTTGAGATAGCTCAAGCTCTTCGTTTTCAGGCAAATCTTCCATTAAAATTTTGGGGTGAGTGCATTTTAATAGTGGCATACCTAGTAAATCTCATGTCATCCAGCAAATTGAATGGTAAAAGCCCTTTTGAAATTCTACTTGGAAAAATTACCTTCAATAAAACATTTACGACTGTTTGAATGCCTTTGTTATGTGCACTATAAACCAATAATTAAAGACAAATTTGAGACTCGCTCTAAACCTTGCATCTTTGTTGGATATCCAACGGGACAAAAACGTTACAAGTTTTTGATCTAGAAACAAACAAGATTTTTGTTTTTAGAGATGTTGTGTTTCTCGAAAATGAATTTCTTTGCAGGATTGAAAATAATGACACAAACTTTGTCCGTCCATCGATTCCAAATTTCGGTAGCATTTCAATATCGAACCTTAAGTTGCATGAAAATTTTGTTCTCAACAGACGAGCAAGTCATCTCTCAGGAAACTGTAAATGATAAAGCATCCCCAGCTTTAATGGTTTCGTAACTAGCCTCGATAAATGATCCAGTACAACATCCAGTAAATCAAGATGGAAGACCACAACAAAAGAGACGTCCTCCACCCTATCTTTAAGACTATAAGACAAATTTGTGTAAGGTAAAATCGTCCCTAAAATTGGTTAATCAAGTCACTCTTGGTAAGCCATATCCTTTGGCTCAAAATCTTGATTATTTGAAATTTAGTTCGACTTACAAAAGCTATCTTGCAAGCAAATCGAGCCTCAAAACTTTGAACAGGCAAATCAGGATCCTAATTGGCAAAATGCTATGACACAAGAGATTAAAGTCTTAGAGCAAAATGGAACTTGGACCCTTGAAAAACTTCCTATAGGAAAGAAACCTATCGGAGCAAAATGGAATTTAAGATTAAACGTAAGGCAGATGGTATCATTGAGCGCTAAAAGGCCCGTTTGATTACTAAAGGGTGGGTTTAGTCAAATGGAGGGCATCGACTATAAAGAAACTTTTGCACCCATAGCAAAACTAACTACTTTTTGTTGTCTTTTATCTGTAGCTACAACTAAAAATTAAGAACCCCACCGACTGGATGTCAATAATGCCTTCGTGCAAGGAGATCTTCGAGAGATAATTAATATGGTACCACCTCTTCGTGTGACAAAACCAGGAGATTCTCAAGTCTGTAGACTTCAAAAAATGCTTTACGAGCTCAAATGGACACCTTGTCAATGGTTTGAAAGATTTTCTCAGACTCCCTATATAATGGTTTCCAATAGTCGAAATGCAATTATTCATTATTCACAATGAGATCTGACAATGACTTTCTTACCTTACTAGTATATGTTGATGACATTATTATTGCAAGAAACAATGTTGATAAGATAAAGTGAATGAAGGAATACCTTCATAAGCAATTTCACTTGAAAGATTTAGGCAAGCACAAGTACTTTCTTGGGCTCGAAATAGCTCGATCGCCTACAGGAATCTTTCTTTCTTAAAGAAAGTATACAATGGACATTTTAAAAGATACTAGAATGCTTAACACCAAGCCTGTGATGTTTCCACTTTAGCAAAACCATAAACTTGCTGAAGCTAAGGGAGAGTTACTCAATGATCCTGGATAATATCGACGTTTGATTGGTAAATTGATTTATTTAACTATTACTCAGCCTGATAATAACTTTGTTGTCAAATTGCTCAACCATTTCATGGAGAAGCTAACAAAGCTAAAAATGGAGGCAACCATAAGGTTCTCCGATATTTGAAGAATTCTCCCAGACAAGGCGTGTTCTTCCCAGCAAACAACAATCTTCTTTTGAGAGGCTTCTGCGATGCAGATTGGGCAAGTTGCTAAAAAACGAGATCAACTACTAGATTCATTACAAAACTTGGAAATGCATCAATTTCTTGGAAATCTAAAAAACAAATAACTGTTTCTCGCTCATCAACGGAGGTCGAATATAGAATCATGGCAACAACTACTTCTGAATTATTGTGGCTCAAAACACTACTACTTGATCTTACAGTTCTTTAGCAGTAGCCAATGTAACTTTTCTGTGTCAACTTAGCCATCATTCATATTACAAATAATCTCGTATTTTACAAATGAATGAAACATATTGAAATTGATTGTCATTTCGTTCATGAGAAATTACAAACAAGTGACATCACTGCTATACATATCACTAGTATGGGACAACTAGCCAGTGTACTCACCAAGGCTCCTGGTAGAGAGCAATTTCTTTTTCTAACAAGCAAGTTGGGCATTGCGAATTCACAAGCTCCAACTTGAGGGGGAGTGTTGAAAGATAATATCTTGGTGCATACATGATAGGATAATATCTTAGTGTATATATAATTGTGATGTTATTGTGATATATTTTCTTGTTAATTCGGTCTCCTACTATTAGGCTAATTATTTTTATTATGAGATGTAAGCCTAACTTTTAGGTGCAAAGTTTCCTAAATAAGCTTAACTCCTTTTGTAAGCTAACCTCTATACGTGTATATATTGGCTGATGAGCTAATGAATTCATTTACTTGATTTTCTCCGAAACTCTTTCTTATCATAAACCAACCTTTTTGGCATTTAAGTGTAATTAAAATAAACATAACTAAAATTTAAAATATATATACAAAATTTAAAATTATTATGTTCCCACAAATTATTTTTAAAAAATTAAAACATATATCACAAATTTTAAAATGAAAAATAAGAATTTGGCATCTAGATAGTTGTATACGACACCAAATAATCCTACCAACTGTTTAATATATGGGATTTTCGTAAAAATTAATTCAATTGTTTATAATTACTATTTTCATTGTTGACAAATTAACAATATAATATTTAATTAAAATAAAATATAAATAATTAACATGAATTTTCAATTTAATACGATTAAATTAGTTATTGATTGATTTTGATAATAATATATTTTAAAACTTAAATCATGTAACACAATTTAAATACATAATTTTTTCAATTATGTTTTTATTTAGTAATTAAAATAATTATATCAATATAACTATAAATATCAATTCTCTTAATACGAGGGCCTCATTGTTACTATTTTTATTTATATTTCTATTTGGTAATTAATATAATTATATCAATATAATTATAAATATCACTTCTCTTAATATGAAGGCCCATTTTCGCTATTCTCTTTATTTATTTTATTTTTAATTATAGTCCTTGTAATTTTATTTTATATTCTAATAATTTATTTTATATATTCGTAAATGTGAACACATAGATCATTTATTAATTTATTTGTAATTTTATATTTTCAAATTTATTTCATCCAATTATTTGTTTATTATGATATATAGGGTTAAGTATACTGTCTTTTTTAATTTTAATAACATTAAATATTAAAAAAAACCAAGTTCAATTTTGTGGTCTATCTTGGTGTTAGATATTTGATTAAATAGCCTCTCTTTTAGACTGGACAGAGTAAGCAAAAGCACACATTCAGTCCTATCTAAGAGGATCAGTACAGACAGGTAGGGATGTCAATGGGGCATCGCCGGCCCGGCCCATTGAAAAATTCCCTCAGGCCATTTCGGCCCACGGCCGGGGCGGGCCGCATAAGGGCCGGCCCGTGGCCCGGCCCGTGCGGGCCGAAATGGCCTGAGGAAGTGGTGGCCTGCGGAGAGGCCCATGGCCCGGGCCGCCTAGTCCGGCAGGGCCACGGGTCGCCGGCCGGCCATTTTGGCCCGAAATTTTAAAATAAAAATTTTTAAAAATAAATTTAAAAAATTGTTGTTTTATTTTTTAAAATTAATA
>JAOQMS010000002.1:5741572-5763489 GCA_027563885.1 Erythroxylum longipes | reverse complement strand
CTTGGCCCGTGGCCCGGCCCCATGGGCCGGTCAAACCGGGCCAAAACTCGTTGACCGGCCCATAGGCCGGCCCGGCCCGGGCAAGTCGGGCCCCTTTTGACAAGCCTATAGACAGGAGAGTAAATGAAAGAGAGAAAACGAGACACTGAAAAGATTGTTTGTTTGGACTTTGGATACTGAATTCAATTTCAAACGTAAGACTGAAACTACAAATCTGGCTCCAATTTTATTGGAAGCAGGATAATATACATATGGTTAAATATATATTTATAACGCATGGAGGCATTATGGTTAAGTATTTTTTATATTATGAAATTTTTAGTATTTTTAAATTTATTTTTTAAATAAATTACTTTGCAAACTAAATAATTGTTAAAATGTATTTTTAATATTAAAAATATTTAAAGAATTTTATCATTTATTCTAAATCAAAATTAATGTAAATTTGAATTAAATAATGCAATACAAATAAAAAAAATAAATATTTAACATTTTAAGAACTAAAACTTTCGTAATGCCGAGGCACTTTGAAAGTCCATTTGGACCACACGAAAAGGCTAAATCTTCGATTCTATCCTAACACATTTTCTTTAAGCAGGACCACGATTAAAGATAAAAAGTTGGGGGCATATTGTGGGAAAGCGTAATCCTATTCGAACAAGTTGGATAAGAATAAAATTGTAGAAAAACCGTAAATAACAGTTTTTACTTTTAATTCTAGGACAGACATTCGCTAAAACTATAATTGAAGATTGCGTGTCGACTGTCCAAAGCTGAACAGTAAAAGAAAGCCAAGATTGACGAGAAAGGGTAAAACAGTGAAAAAAAGAATGGGCCCCTAGAAACATGACAAGTGCACAACTGGGGGGCGGCACACGAATACACATCTGTTGCGTCGCAACACACTATCCCAACCCAAAATCATATTATAAAAATATCTACCCTGGGACAAAAACGTCTCCCTGCCTGCAAAACACGCGAATTTTTCTCTGCCTTCCTCAGCGAAATCAAACTTACACGGGAAAAAAGAAAAAGAAAACAAAAAAGAGCCAGTGGAGAAAATCGAAGGAAAAAACAACCCACGAAAACGAAAAAGATAAACCACCTCGTGAAAACGGATCCACAGCAGCGCGAACGTTGGCAATCGAAACCCTAACCCTAGCCGCGACTTCCTTTTTGTCTATATTGTCATCCTCCTGCCTGCGTCTGTGAAAGCTAGGGGACCAGCGAAATTATTTGGTGAAGTATTAGGGTTAGGGTTACGTGGGAAATTGAGCTTTTTTTTAATTTTTTACGCGGGGATTTGAAGCGAAGTCGGGACTGTTAGTAACGGTTGGGTTTTTATGATGGAGTGCAAAGGGGGTGGTGCTGGCGGTGGACGGTGTCGGTGATGACCAGAGGCCGATGTCACCGACGGAGTAAGATGATGGGGAGGGCTCCTGATGGAGGTTGCGGCACTGACGAGAGGCGTTGCCGCCCTAGGGTTCCGGCGTCCAAGTCACCGGAGACTCAAATGGACCGACCACCGCCTACGAGTAAGAAGCCAGTTTCATTAGACATTGATTTATTGTCTCAGGCTCGTAAAGCCTTATGTGAGCGCTCGCCATTTGATGTCCCTGACGACGGGTCTGGGTCTGTTAATTCGAATGTTTCGACTGTCACTACTTTGCCTAGTGGATTGGCCAGTTTGTTGAAGCAATCCGATGGTAGGAAAAGACATAAGAGGTCGCATTCTGGTGCAGAGAAGAAGTCTTCGAGAGCTAGTGAGCGGTCCAAGGGAGGTAATATTTGGGTTGAAACGGAAGAGTACTTTAGGGACTTAGCATTGGCGGATATTGATGCTTTATCTGAAATATCTTCCTTGTTTAGGACTTTAGATGCTAGTAATTGTTTTTTATTTCCGTATATAGAGAACAAGAAAAATGGTAAACCTTACATATTGGAAAACTTGGATAATGCGAGTAATGACATGCATATTCGGCATCAGAGTAATGAGAAAGCTGACTCGGTTCCAAGTACCGAGGATGTGGATACGGAAACTAATGCATCTTGTGGAAATGAAAGTAATGGAGTTCAGCCAAGGGATAATGTGAAGCTGGAGGCCGAGCACCTTGTCGAAATTGACAGTATGGGAGCAGAAACCGATGTGGCCAAAGTCCTGCCTTCGGATGAAGGAAGGGTGCTCTCTGACTTGGATTTATCTAGTGGTTTAGGGTGGCTTTTAGGTTGTAGGAACAGAATTGTACTAACTTCAGAGCGTCCATCCAAGAAGCGAAAACTTTTAGGCACAGATGCTGGGTTGGATAAGGTTTTGATTGCTTATCCTTGTGAAGGGAACTCAACTTTGTGTGATTTTTGTTGCAAGGGTGAGATGGGTAATGATGCAAACAGGCTAATTATTTGCAGTTCATGTAAGGTTGCAGTTCATCGCAAGTGTTATGGTGTGCAAGGAAATGTGAACGAGTCTTGGTTATGTTCTTGGTGTAAGCAGAGGCCTGAAGGAAGTGATTCTGTGAAACAGCCTTGTGTGCTTTGTCCAACGCAAGGTGGTGCTCTGAAACCAGTCAGTACAGAAAATGGTGACTCTGGTGTGGAGTTTGCTCACTTGTTTTGCTCTCAGTGGATGCCTGAGGTCTACATAGGTGATCTGATAAGTATGGAGCCTATTATGAATGTCAGCAACTTGAAGGAAACAAGGAGGAAGTTGATTTGTACTATATGCAAGATGAAATTTGGTGCATGTATCAGGTGCAGTCATGGTATGTGTTGTTGCTTCGTGTCCTTTTTTTTCAGTCTTACACTGGATTAGACTATGTTGGAAATAGTGCATCACTTTGGTTGCAGAGCCAGGATCTAACTAGCTCATAGGTTGCCTGGTGTAATTTTTTGCAATTGCTTCCCCCCAAATTATTCCCAGTTTCTTTGAGGTTCATTATTGACTTTGTAATTCTTGTTCAAACTTCTTCTGTGTAATTTTTGAGGAGGTTGAGGGGAACTTTTATTTTATAGCCTCCTTGAGCTCTTTCATTTTGTATTTGATTGAAAAGTATGAGTGCTGGCTATGGAAAGGAAAAACATTTTCACATGTATGTAGGTTTAATTGCACAATCTGATCTCTCACACTCGTTGATTATGCACTTGTGTTGTCTCTATGTATCATTCTTACACGGTGGGCATTATTTTATTGTCAGACCTCAACAAGGATAAGGCCTTTCATTTGGTGGGCTATGAGCTTTTGAAGTTTTTATGTGTTGTTGGTACAGATGCCATGAACTTGCCATATCTGAATTTGCGTGTTCTTCTTTTCTTATTTTGTTGGATAACTATGTTGGACCAATGATTTTTTATCTGAATGCTTAGTAATGGCTCCCTACGTATAGGTGGTCACTGGTGCACTAAGTGGGTGCAGAATAGATGACCTCTCATTCTTTTCATTCTTTTCTCGAAAAAGATAGTACCATTGTTTGAAAAAATAGTTATTGAAATGGAGGCTTGAAGGTTGGGGCCTGAAACCGACAAAATGGAAATTGAATTTCTTCCAATTGGCATGTGGTTACTGTTTTTGCTTGTTGTTGAAGCAGTTATACTATATGTAAAGTACTGGAACATCTGCCAATCTTGTCCTTATTTTCTGTGCAAGCTCAATACATACGATGACTCTGCAACACTATGTAAAGCATTGGGAAACTATATATCTGTTCTATATTGTCTAGTTACTTGTTCTCTTGAGTAGAAATCAAGGGTGCTTCACTTCTATTGAATCTGCTGCAAGGGGGAGTTCATGGGAGTTTGCACTTCAACAAACCTGAAAGTGTTGTTGATATTAATGGTTAGCAATATGCATTATCCTGTGAATTTGGGCTCGGTGAATGTAATACGTGGGCACCCAACTTATCTATGCATTAAATATGAGGCTACTAAATTTGATGCTCTTTTAAAGTTTTATTACTATTTGCCGGAATTTACATCAGATGGAGTAAGTTAAATTAATTTGTAAAAAAACTTCTTCCTTTTGCTTATGCAATTAAGTAATGCACTGAAGTGTGGCTTTGGTTCCGTTTCTTGTGTATGATGCTGTTAATTTACCCATCCCTCTCTCCCCCCCAACTCTCGCTTCCTCTCTGGCTTAGAATTGGGTTTAAGTATGTGAATCACATGTTTCCATCGATTATAACTCGTTGCATTCAACATCTAGGTGCTTGTCGAGCTACTTTTCATCCTATATGTGCAAGAGAGGCTAGACAGCGAATGGAGGTTTGGGGAAAATACGGATGTGACAATGTAAGTCATTTTCCTGTTCTTCACTCTTTTGCTTGTATTGATGCAACTAGTCACATACTTTTTATTTATTGATTTTATGTTGTGATCTGCCGCAAGTGTCTCTGATTAGAGCTCTTGTCCTTTCTGTTTCATTGTTGTCCCTGCCTTAACATTTCTTTTGCAGGTTGAGTTACGGGCATTTTGTGCAAAGCACTCAGAAGTCATTGATGGTAGGACCTTTTCTTCCGTGGAAGATCCTTTAACTTCTATCGGCAATGACTTGTCTGTTGCCAATTCAGTGACTTTGTCAACGGACAAAGAGTGCAGGTCGAATATTAGCCAAAATCGAGGTGATGCTACTGCCAATGCAGATATTCTAGATAGCAATGCTGGAAAAGCTAATGATAGGGAATTGCATGAAACAAGAGTGTCTGATTGTACATCGAATACCTTGCATATGTCTGAAATTGGCGATGTCGAGCAACAAAATAGGATTGGGATGTTTGAGAACTCTTCTGAATTGAAAAATCTTGCATTGGCTTTGAGGAAGGTAGTTGGGGGTACTTTGTCTTATGCTTGCAATGAAGTTATCTTATCTTAATTAATTACCTTTTCTTTAGTTGTAATCTTATTATGTTTTTCCTAAGATTTTGCGTCTCATTCATGTTATGTAGTTAATTGATCGAGGAAAAGTTAATATGAAAGATGTAGCATCAGAGCTTGGGATCTCACCTGAAAGACTAGTTTCAACTCTTGCTGTAAAGCTCAAAACGAATAGTTACTCTTTTCTCTTATTGTTGATAACTCTTATCAGTGCTCTTCCCTGACTGCAGACCTTTTTTCTGCAGGAAGATGGTTTAGTTCCTGATTTGCAAAGCAAAATAGTAAATTGGTTTGAAAATCATGCTTTTATGGGTACTTTACATAATCTTCTGAAAGTTAAACGAGATTGCATTATTTTATTAGAGTCTGAGATGAGATGAGATGAACTGATATTTCTAAATGGTATAAAAATTTCAGAGTCTGATATCCCAGATGCCGTTGCTGTGAAGTCGGTTCCTCCTCGAAGAAGGACCAAAAGCAGTATTAAGATTTTGAGGGGAAACAGGGTAATTTGCTCGGCGGAAGAAAGTTTGATTGACAATGGGGTAGAGATGGATGAGTCCAAAGTGGACCGATCCCTATCTAAGGAACCAGAAAATAATACTCAATCTTCAGTTCCTGATTCCACTGAGGAGGTAATTAATCTTTACCATAATGTAATTGATGGAACACTACCTCAAGAATGTTATTTGTTGTTTGTCAAGCCTTTTACTGAAATTTGAAGATATCATTTCTGTTTGTCTCATTAATTTCATTTGTGTAGGAGTCAAAATTTATGATTTGTTTATTTCCGTTGCATATTATTATGGCAACATGTTAAGAGCGTTAATGTGTTTTTTGTTCGATATTGCAATCTAGTAGCATTTGCTAGTTTGCTTAGTATGACTTGCTGTGTCACAGTTGTTTGATGTTCTAATTGGACATGGATAATATATCTGGTCAGTGTTATATTACAACTGGTGTATTTGCATCTAGTCTATCATGTTCAGTGAAGGGTTGATATTCTTGTAGGTGAGAGAAAATCTTGAGTTGGTTAATTAGTAATAAATGGTTATTTAGAATCAAAGTCTTATGTTCCTTTTTTTTTCTCTCTCTCTGATGATTTTTAGTCTCAATGCTATACTCTCCGAATGAATTCTGTGGAGAATGTGTGGTATTTGCTTTAGTTACTATTTTCATAGTTGCAGTGAGCTTCCATGTAATTTGGTTCCCACTCTAATGAGTATTGCTATTGGCGAGAGTGGAAGGATCTGTGTAACTTTTATTTTCCTTCATACCATTGCAAAGATGTAGACAAATATCACAGTACCTCAAGCATTTTTGTTTTGCGTATCTGCACTAAGTGTAACTTTTATTTTCCTTCATACAATTGCAAAGATTGTAGACAAATATAACAGTACTTCAAGACATTTTTGTTTTGCCTATCTGCACTAGCTTCTTGATCTAATCTTCCTCTGGATTCTATTTTCATTTTGTTATTACCTGATTTTCAGTTTCGTTGGATTTCATTAGACTGATGTGCATGCTTGTAATCTTCTTTTTTTGTTGTTTATTTGTAGAGATTAATCAATGTAGATGGGCTTTCAGACTCTTCACTAGTTAACTTTTCTGCAGGTACTCTTTCCCTGATTAATTTTGTGGAGTTAATACTCTTTCTAAGGAATTTTTCAAGTATCTGGTGGTGTATACTTTTCGGTATTGCTTTTTCTTGCATACCATTTGAGAGCATAGATTGAGTTGATATATCTTGTAGGAAAATTTCAAAAAAAAAAAAATCTTGTACTGATTAGGGGTGATTAGATACTTGAGACTGTTTTGTGGTCCTCAGACGATAGGATGTTCCATTATGAGTTTAGGTGTCAATAGTTCTGTTGTTTTCTTAGTCATGTGCCTAAACATCAGAATGGTTAGGGTTTGAGTCCAATGCAAAATTGCGAGGTTGATTATGCTATCTTGATTCTAATTCCATGTCATATAGTACCATGCAACATCTTGTGTTACTTTGTTTATGGTTATACATTTCATAGGCTGTTCGAATGATCCTTCGCATGGTAGTGTCTATGAAAAGATTGAGTCTGGGCCTGAGGTTCTTCCTGAGCAGCGTGAGTCCGTTATGCCAGATCAGGGGAATCTCATCTCTACTGATATGAAGCCACTAATCCCTGATTTAATGTAAGCTTGGTAACGTGAATTCCTTTGTCTTTCTCATTTCTAATATCAGGTTCTTCTATGATGCTTATTCAAATCACTGAGGGATACAGTGTTGAAATTGTTCTTGATTGGAGTTGTCTGGTGGCCTTGTTTTTTTTTTTGCTTCAGGAGAACAGGAGCAAGTTCTGGTCATTATGTCCGCCCATCTATTTGTGAGGAGCTGCCACATATGCAGTCTGAGCTGCTTTCAGAGAATAAAGCCTGTGACATTCAAGGTGAAACTTGTGAAGAATGGATATGTTATGGTTTTCCTTTATCATCTTCTATTGTATGGATGACACATTGGATGTTTGTTCTTGACCAGGATCTGATGTAGGTGAAATATCTCGTCTGGAAGCTTCTTACAATGCCACTTTTTGTTGTAATCACCATAGTAAACGCTCAAAATGCTACGACATGGTTTCTGTATGTGGTGGACTTGATTCAGAGCTTCTGGCTAAAGCTAAGAATCTGGAGATTTCTGAATTCTCTCCAGCTGACGAAGTTGAAGGGGAAATTTTCTATTTTCAGCATAAGCTCCTAGGCAATGCAGTAAAAAGAAAACACCTGACTGGTCTACTTCCTTCTCTGGCCTTTTTATTGTTTTGACTACATCTTCTACTTTTACCTACTCCTGGGAAGTGTGACAGAATGTGGATGTGGAGGCTTAATTCTCATTTTTGCCCTTTTGCAGATAACTTAATTTGTAGGGTTATGAAAAGTCTGCCACAGGAGATTGATGCAGCGAGAAATCATAGATGGGACGATGTGCTTGTGAATCAGTATCTTTCTGAGCTTAGAGAAGCAAGGAAACAAGGCAGGAAAGAAAGAAAACACAAGGAAGCACAGGCTGTACTAGCTGCTGCCACAGCGGCTGCTGCAGCTTCTACTAGAAATTCATCATTTAGAAAAGATTCTTTTGATGAATCTATCCAGCAGGAGGTTGATTTTTTTCACCATTTTGTTTTCTTTGCATTTAGTAGTTTAAACTGGTATTATGTGCTTAGCAAAAATTGTGATTATCATATGTACTTTTTACAGAAATTTAATGCATCTAATGGGAGGGCTACCACTTCTTCTCAGTTAGTGCCACGTCCCAGAGAAATGGTTTCCAGGGTGGCTGTTCCAAAGATTTCATCAGACAAGTATTCTGACTTTGTGCAGTTCACTTCTGACTTTTCCAAGGACCATCCAAGATCGTGTGATATTTGCAGAAGATCTGAAACAATAATGAACCCAATCTTAGTCTGTTCCAGCTGCAAGGTTTTCTAAGCTAACCATTCCTTAACAAATATGTATCATTGTAAATATTAGTCTGTTTTCAGTTGATAACTGTATTATTAACAGGTTGCAGTTCACTTGGATTGTTATCGGAGTGTTAAGGAATCTACAGGTCCATGGTACTGTGAATTGTGTGAAGAATTCATAATGGCTAAAAGCTCTGGCGCTCCTGTTGATTTTAGGGAGAAGCCTTGTTTTGTGGTAGAATGCGGTTTATGTGGTGGCAATACTGGTGCTTTTAGAAAGTCCACTAATGGTCAATGGGTGCATGCCTTCTGTGCTGAGGTTTGAATGCATTCTCTCTCTCTGTTTTTTTAAGTAGACAATTTATTGTTTGTTACTTCTGTTAATCTCTCCATGTCTTCTTTGACCGCATTACTCTTTGTTTTCTGAACTTTTTTTTTTTTTTTTTTTGTAGTGGATCTTTGAACAAACATTCAGAAGGGGTCAAGTGAATCCTATTGAAGGAATGGTATGTACTTCTGTTTCCTGTTGTTGATTTAAGATTTACATACTTTGGAATTGTTTGGAAAGAAAATGGCAAGATTAAAGGAGACTAGGTAAAACAGATTGTTATTTTACCTGTTTCAGTTTGAATACAACGCAGAATATTTCAGAGATGAAGTACAAATATTATTTGAACAACTATGATTTTATGCTCTTGTAATTTCTTCTTCTCCCTCTGATTTGAGAGGTTTTCTGAATTTGGACTTGAGAATAAATTTTGCATTTAATATCTATAATTTATTTTCATTTTCAAATAAAGGAAAGTTGAATTGTTCTCCTGTCTTTTTCTCCCAAAACAAATTTAAGGTCTGAAATAGATTTCACAAACACTTGGGATTGTTGTTGATTCAGTTTTTTGTTTTTTTCGAATTGTTTTGGATGAGCAGGAAACACTTGTGCGAGGCAGTGATACTTGTTGTGTCTGTCGGCGGAAAGATGGGATTTGCATTAAGGTGATTGTTACCTTCATTACGTTGTATATTTTTTTATTCCCACCGCAATTACTCACATTGCAGCCCACTACATGTATGCAGTGTAGTTATGGTCACTGTCAGACAACATTTCATCCCTCTTGTGCTAGAAATACAGATTTCTACATGTATGTTAAGACTCTTACTGGCAAGTTGCAGCACAAAGCTTACTGTGGAAAACATAGCGTGGAGCAGAGGGCAAAGGTTTTGATTCAGTAGTTTGGTACTTGATTGGTTCTGCTTCTATAATTTTATGTTATTGCCTCATTTTTTTTGCTTTACTTGATTAGGTGGAAACTCAAAGACATGGAGTTGAGGAAATCAGGAGCATCAAGCAGATCAGAGTATGATTATTTCTTCACTTTTTCAGACTGCTTTAGATTTTTGAAATTACTCGTTAGGGTTTATTGATCTGGGCAGTGGGAGAACTTCTTCTTTACATATAAAATGTGTCAGATGCTAGTTGTTATTTTTAGATGTTAGTTAAGGATTTTAGTGAATTGGGTTCGGGAATAAGAAGTTGGTATTAGTTTATTTCACACTTCTGCTTTACGGATATTAACTAAGGCAGAATGGAGATAACTAGTTTTATGTTTGATTGCTTAGAATAGTTTACCTGGTGAAAGAGGCTTCTATTTTGCTTGTGATTTTCCGTCTGTATTTTCTGTCTTTGACTTCTTTTAGGCTGCTGAATGAAACTTTTTGATTCCCTTGGCAACAAGGAATTTTTTTGACTTGTTCTAGATTAGATTTTGGACATGAGATTCTTTCGAATCTCTAGCCAAGTTTCTTTTGCAATATTATGGATCATTCTTATTTGTTGTTTAAGTTTTTTTCAATTGAATATTTGTTGCTTTAATAATTTATTTGTTGTTTCATGGTACTTTCTTAATTGAAACCAAATTTTCTTTGACTAACTTCAAATTTCTCATTTGCAGGTTGAGTTAGAAAGGCTACGGCTTCTGTGTGAGAGGATCATTAAGCGTGAAAAACTAAAGGTACTTAAAGTGAATGTCTGAACTTTATGAAACTTTTGCAAACCTTTTTCTCGTGCTATTTTTCTTGCTGTGTATAATATTCTTTTTATTATAGTTATTCTCTATGAGAAGTTAAGCTTAAAAAGAGTGTTAATGTGACTCTTCCGTGAGGATTTGTAATTTTAAGCCCTGTGACCAAGCTGTGAGTCAGTCTGGTAGCTAGCATATTATTTCGAAGCACATTCTTTTGATGCTGGCAATTTGAAGCTTTAGTTTGGTAAAATAAGGTTCAGATGTCTTCTATGGGGAAATTAGTGACAGGTTCTAATCCATTTCTTCTGGTTATTTGTTTGCTTTTGATGTTTGCAGCGCGATTTAGTTCTTTGTTCACATAATGTCCTTGCTTGCAAAAGAGACCATGCAGCGCAGTCTCTGCTTCATAGTTCCTTCTTACCTCCAGACGTCAGCTCAGAATCTGCAACAACATCCCTAAAAGGCAATACAGATGGTTACAAATCTTGCAGCGATGCAATTCAGAGGTCAGATGATGTGACAGTGGATAGTACAATACATGTTAAGCATCGATTTAAGGGTACTGTTTCCCTGGAGACTGATCAGAAAACAGATGACAGCTCCACATCTCAACTTCAAGTTACCCAAAAAACCTCGGTGAAGCCACCATTTGCTGGGAAACAAATTCCTCAAAGGTCTTTCCTTACAGCGCGTAATTCAATGGATGACGGAGAATGGAGGTCAAAATCTAGGAAGGTATAGAAAGCGATGATTGTTGGCTATTGACTTTAAACACAAAAGCAGACATCTATATACGCATATGTTATATATCTATATGAGAGACAAAATAGAAACGGATGAATCCTCACTTTTTGTGTATAAAAAAACAGATTTTTGAGAAAGAACTGGTAATGACATCAGATCAAGCATCTGCCAAGAATCAACAGTTACCTAAAGGTTACTTCTATATACCTGTTGATTGCCTTCCGAAAGAGAAGCAGAGCAGCGAGGATGCATGTTCTGGTGGACAGTTGGAAAATGGAACGTAGATTGGGAGGATATGACTGAGTTTTTCATTTACACAATGGAGATGGATCCACTTGATGCGGGGATTTGCCTCTGCCTGGCCTATTTATCCGAAGACGATGGGATGAGTTAGCAGAGCAGACGGTGTATGTGTTAGGATTAGAGGGTAAGACCGGAAGTTTTGGCATGGCATCATCATTGTTGTATATTCATTGTGAGAGTAATTGTACAGTGGGTGAGGGTTTATTCCATTACAATGTATTGAATTTTACGAATACACCGTCCCCTTTTGGTCGGAAAGAAGGCTGTATGGATGTGGAAGGGATGAGAAGTTGGTGCTGCGATGTAAAGTTAATGTAAATATTGATACAGTTTCAATGCTCAAACCAAAAAAAAAAAAAATTTGCTTACAGCTTTAGATGGATAACTTACTTTATGAGACTGACATATTAGCTCTGGATTTTCTTATTCCTCGTACGGTGTTATAGATGACTCTTCTATACGAGTGAGTGCATTTCTTTTTTACCCATTTGTATCAGAATTGCAATGTGCTGTAGATGTTTTTTTCTGGAAGTGTTGTATAGTCACTTTCCTCTGATGAAGATGGTGATTGTTGTGCTTTAGTATGACGGAGAGTATGAACATAGGGGTTAAAATCGGTCCGAGGAAAATGAGTTAGTGGCAGAAGGAAACTTTATATGATATAAGATTAAACTCAAAGATGAGTTAATGGCAGAAGGAAGCTTGAAATCGTAAAGGGTTGATTACAAGGACAATTTTTTTCATTATTACGAATATCATATTGGATTTGCTTTTCATGCAATACGGTGTTGATATATGTCAATATTAAGTATTATTTTCGATAATTTTTTTATATTATAAAATTACAAAGTAATTTTTCAATATATTATATTTTATGTAAGACATAAGTTTTTTTTAATTTAGACCTAATTTTTTAAAAAAATTATAATTTTGATCATCCGGTATTTTAATTATCAGCTGGTACTAGTTGATACCAGCTAAAAGAGTTTATACTTAAAAATTTATAATTTTGATCATTTGGTATTCTAATAATCAGCCGGTATTAGCTGATACCAGCTAAAAGAGTTTGTACTAATTAGTACTAAAGTTTTGTATGAAACTTTTTTTTTAGCTAGGCCTGTCCGACTTGCTTATTTTTTCTGAAACGACGTTTGCCACCTCTACTGGTATGATATTTTAAACAATGATTTTGATGATTCTTTAATTTAATTTTTAAAAATTACAGTTGTTTATTGCATAAATATTGTTATTATTTCATAAATATATTTTCAAAAGGTAATTAATATTTTTTTTAAAAATTATAAACTCAAAATAAAGCAAATTTTCTTTTTCTGCAAGAATGGGGCATTGTTACTTGGACTGAGACGACATTTGCAAGAGAGTGGACCCGTAAGCCCAAATGGTTTCAGATATTTGGAAATTCTGATCGTAGGTGAGCCCACTAGTGAATTTCCTTTCAATATGGGTTCCATGGACACGCCGACTAGTTTAGCGAACGGCTCTTCAGCCGCCTCCAACGTTCACCTGAAACCTAAACCTGCGACTAACACCGGAATGCCTACGGCCGCCGCTGATATGACGCAGTCCGACTTGGATGAATCCAGGAAGAGGAAGTCGAGCGTTCTACCTCTTGATGTCGGCACTCGCGTCATGTGCCGTTGGCGGGATGGCAAGTACCACCCGGTCAAGGTTATCGAGCGACGGAAGTTAAGTCCTGGAGGAGCCAACGATTACGAGTACTACGTTCACTATACTGAATGTATGCTTCGATTTGATTGTCGATTTTGATTTGTTTGGTATTGTATTTCTGTTTTGGTTTAGGGTTTGAGATTAGGTATTAGGAATTGTCCAAAAGATTGTGTTTGGGATGTTTTTTTCTTGAAAGTTTGTGAATTAATCTCGATGAACGTTCCTAGATTAGACGCGTTAGTGTACTCTTTTCACCTGAAGCGGTAAGTTTCTTTGTGATTCAATAACAGTTAGGCTGAACATTTGTGGAGTAGACCATGGGATCAAATAAACAGATGAAACCTTACCGAATTGGCTTAAATTACTCATATGTTCTGATAGGATCAGAGAAATGGTTCGGCGGAAGAAATTGAGATGTTCATATAATGGGAAGGGCTCATCACTGAAAAATTATTTTTTGTTTTCCAAATTGTCTCTGTTGTTTGAGTTTGATAGAAGAGGTCGTGTGGTTTGATTTCAATACCACGGGAACTTGATGTAATTTATTTCCATATGCATTTAGCCAAAATATCTTTGGGTGCAAATGATTAGCTAGCTGGAATAAAGGTTCCACTGTGAGAACTTGAGAGCATTAACTGAGTTTTTCTGGAACATGTTAGTAGGGTAAATTATTTGTTAATGATAGCAAATGCAGAAGTTCTGGATCGAATTCAAGAATAAGTGTCCTGGAATGTCAAATATGCTACATGCTAGAATTGCTATTTATATGCAGTCTGATTTTGGTTTTCAATTTTTGGTAGTTAATAGGAG
Organism: Erythroxylum longipes; assembly: GCA_027563885.1. Classification (NCBI taxonomy): domain Eukaryota; kingdom Viridiplantae; phylum Streptophyta; class Magnoliopsida; order Malpighiales; family Erythroxylaceae; genus Erythroxylum; species Erythroxylum longipes. The sequence goes on along the minus strand of JAOQMS010000002.1, from coordinate 5,749,622 downwards.
GCTTGATGAATGGGTGAAGCTTGAACAATTAGATCTTAATTCAGTGGAGACTGTTGTTGATGAAAAGGTGGAGGATAAGGTAATTTAGTTGCTTTTATATTTGGTGGAAGAGATTCTACCTTCCCAAAACCGTTTTTGTTGATAGAATCTTCCGCCAAAAGTGTACCTTTTTTTGGCATTGGGAACGGATTCAAGGAAGTCTAAACATACATTATTGCAGGTGACAGGCTTGAAAATGACGCGACACCAGAAGCGTAAGATTGATGAGACTCATGTTGAGGTATTCTCTGATTGAATGTCAACAATAACTTTTAATATGTAATGTGTGGAAATTTAATTGCAAGATTTTGAATCCGATGAGTTAAAGAGAATCATCACATATGGTTAACTGCAATTTGCTAAAAAATATTTGAAGTTTATGATGTCATGAGAGACCATTGTTTATCCTAAAAGCACTATGTTCAAATCTTTAGGGCCATGAGGAGCTTGATGCTGCCAGCTTGCGTGAGCACGAGGAGTTCACAAAAGTGAAAAATATTGCCACTATAGAACTTGGAAGATATGAGATTGAGACATGGTACTTCTCCCCTTTTCCACCAGAATACAATGATTGTTTGAAGCTGTACTTTTGTGAGTTTTGCCTCAATTTCATGAAGCGTAAAGAACAGCTTCAAAGGCATATGGTGAGCTGTGCCTCAAATGCATCTCTCTATCTTGCTTTGTGATATATGCACCATGCTACAGAGTGTTTTAAAACTGTCAATTTCTAGCGTGTATGACTAATCAATATGCTTGATTACTAGTGACTAATTTCAAACTTAGGCTCTTTACGTTTTTTTCTCCATGGAATCACTATGTTGATGTACATTTTCTGTCAATTATCTATTGAATTTTAATTAAAATACTCTAAACTTAACTTGTTGAACTTGTTAATTAATGAAACATGATACTGCTCAGGCTTTAACTTGTTGAACTTATTAATTAATGAAACATTATACTGCTCAGGCTTTTACCAGTATTCAATTTGGGAGATTTTTGTGGAATGAAGATACAGTTTGATGAAATTGATGGATTAGTTAATAGATTATGACAATTAATTAATGAAACATTATATTGCTCAGTCTTTTACCAGTATTCAATTTGGGAGATTTTTGTGGAATGAAGATACAGTTTGATGAAACTGATGGATTAGTTAATAGATTATGACAATTGGGCAACTTCAACTCATTTTTCTTTCATTTGCTAGGATTGAGATGTGATTTGGGGGCTTTTATATCTCCTTAGAAATTGTCTCTCTTTGTCTACGTGAGTTTTGCTACACAGTTTGTTTTAATATTTTATATAATTTGATTTATTTAGAGAAAGTGTGATCTTAAGCATCCTCCTGGAGATGAAATTTACCGAAGTGGTACCTTGTCAATGTTTGAGGTATGTCTCAATTATGGAGAAATTATCATTTAGCTCATTGACTCTCTTATATCTTATTTTCATTATCATTCCATTTTTTAAAATGACATTCTCTCCTTTCTTTGTAATATCTTCCCTTTTCCAATTTGTGGATTTAGTTGTTGGGGGAAGGGGAGGGACTTTGTAAGTATTATATTATATGCTGGTCTTTTTGTGAGTGAGTATAAATTCATTGTTGCTGTTCTTGTCAAATTCGTTTTTCTTTATAACGTAGATACATTGATTTGCTTCTAAATAGTGATATAGGACAGCTACTGAATATACCAACAATATTTGGCACAGTATTGTATAAACTATATATAGTGTTGCTGGACTTTAGGTTCTGTTTTTTGCTTGGACTGAACAAAGTAGGTCTATCCTCGGGGTTTGTAATAAGAACTAAGAATCACTCGAACAAACAAGACTATTAGTAGGTTCCTAGAAATTACTTTTGGAGGCTAGGAATCGCTGTTTAGTCTATGAGTCTTTTAGAAAGAATCTATCACAATTTCGATGGAAGTTTAGAATTCTGAAAAATCTTATTTATTATAGTCATTACTGAAACGTAAAGCCATATATGAAAGGAATCCTGTCACTTGGCTAACAAGGCTGGTAACAAAACATTATTCTACCCTTATAGCAATCAAATCATATCCTGATAGAGAAAATTCCAAAGTTACGTTGTTTTGACTACAAGCAACTAAAAGTAATATTTAAAGTTTTAGCATAATTTCTAATGAGGCCAACTGAGTAGTACAGAAAATAACCCTTAACTAATTACTATTCTCTGTTAAGCTGTGTTGTAGGTTGTCATTTCTCAATTAATGTTCTGGTGCAGGTTGATGGAAAAAAGAACAAGGTGTATGGGCAGAACCTATGTTATTTGGCAAAGTTGTTTCTGGATCACAAGACCCTTTACTATGATGTCGATCTTTTTCTATTTTACGTCTTGTGTGAATGTGATGATAGAGGATGCCACATGGTTGGATATTTTTCCAAGGTAACATTTTTCATTTATGAAGAACATGATCTAGTTGTGACTTCCACTTGATTTATTTGGTGTTTATTTGATGCTTCTTCAAGCAGAAATTTTAAGCAAATATGAATTACTTTTCCTTTGCACTTTTCTACACCATTTCTCTTTTTTCCTTGTGGAAGATGCTGAAGCAACAAAGTTTTTAGTTTCTTGAGGTTGCGAATATGTATCTTGGCTGCCGGATTCAGTTGTTCAGAAATGTAATTTTTAGATAATAGTTGAACCCAAACATTTGTGACATTGCTAAGGATTCTTCTCAATGATGCAGGAAAAGCATTCAGAGGAATCCTATAATTTGGCTTGTATTCTTACCCTTCCACCTTATCAAAGGAAAGGCTATGGAAAGTTTTTAATTGCATTCTGTAAGCTCTCTGCCTTACAGTCTATTTTTCTCTTTGCTTCTTTCGAATCTGACTCATGCAAGAAGCACTTATACTGCTATATCTATCAAGTTTTGGATAGTGGATGGAGCTCTTAATTATATTGCTGTAATTCCCTATTTTGCTCGAGTACTTGCAAGCATTAATCATGTTCTATATGTTGTGAAGTAAATGAAAAATGCCATGGATCTTGAAACTCGTTGGGAGAGGATGTCAAAGATATCCTCCTCTACCAGGATTTAAGGCCTGGTGTAATGCTTTCCGCTTTTTGGTGAACCAAATAAAAGAGTATGAAAAATGCTAGATTGTGTATATTTGACAAAATGCTCATATGTACATGGAGCAGCATATGAACTTTCAAAGAAAGAAGGTAAAGTTGGCACACCTGAGAGGCCCCTTTCTGACCTAGGGCTGTTGAGCTACAGGGGATACTGGACGAGAGTACTTTTGGACATCTTGAAAAAGCACAAGGGAAATATATCTATCAAGGTAAGCATTTTCAATCTTCTTTAACATCATGACAATTTTTTGTGCTGTTCAATTTAATTCTGATTATGCCACCCCAATTGAAATTTTAAGTGATCCCTTTTCTCTCAGACTGCTAATGGAACTATCGTATGATTTGTGGAAGTGCTTGAAATTATGCTATTGTGGTTCTAGTTCCTCCATCATATAAATACATCTTATTATTCATTTTCATTTTGTAATGTTTTTTTTCCTTAGTTTCTCTGATTGTTGTATCTGTTTCATATTTTACTATATGCTAGCTTTTTGGTGTTTTTGTTCACAACAGTCGCTACTTTCTACAGGAGCTTAGTGACATGACAGCTATCAAGGCAGAGGATATCCTAAGTACTCTTCAGAGCCTGGAGTTAATTCAGTACAGGAAAGGGCAACATGTGATATGTGCGGATCCAAAGGTGTTGGATCGGCACCTGAAAGCTGCTGGTCGCGGTGGCCTTGAGGTCGATGTCGGCAAATTGATCTGGACTCCTTATAAAGAGCAAGGTTGATGGTGAAGGCTAGTTTTAAATTTTCTGTATAAGCTTGATATGTACCATTACCTGTATAAATCTTGGGTCATAGGAAGCAAATTTAGGTCTGATGTCCATGTGCTTATAGCTTTAACTCTATATTCCTGTCAAATTTGTTATAATGTGATGTTTGTTCGAGCAGGATAATCGTGTAATCTGTGTAATACATGGGGATCTTTAGCCATTACTACCGCCTAATTTCATTCACATGACCTTTACCTGCCCTTTTGAGTTTTGAAAATTTCCCCCTTTTTCTGAAGTTAAAAGATGTAGCATGAGTGACGATGATGGACTCCAACTTTTAAAGATGCGAAGACTGTTGAGAAAGCTTAGTATTTGATGGGAGTCCAAAATTATTCAAAGTGCTAACAAAAGTTTATACCATTGTGTTGACCACTCAATTCTCTTAAGTACCGAATATGATATTTTTATTATTTTTTATTAAAATTTATCTATATATTTATATAAAATTATATAAATATATAGATAAAATTTAATAAGTAGTAACTGAAATAAAAGATTTGATGAACCAATTGCCCTCATATTTTCAAACAAAAGAAACTAATGCAAAGTCCAAATTAAACATTCAACTAAAGCATGCCATAATGCTTCGTTTTCAGAGATTGCACACACTGATCTTTTGCCAATGCAATTAATGGTGAGAATAGAGATGCATAAAATCAACTAGCATACAATATCAAGACTCAACATTAACTCATTAGTTAAGACTTTTTCAATGTTTTATTAATTGTTGAAACATGCACCTTGTCCTGTTCTACAATGTTGTACGCCCCAACATCGAACTTGCCCTCGCCCTCTGCTTGGAAACTCCCTCCTTTACTTTTCCCTTACCCCTTTTTGGACTTTATAGAGCGCACTGAAGCTCATCTGTCCTGAAACTGCGCAGCGTGTACATAAGCCTGAGATCACGTCTTGACTTTCCTGTTTCAGAGATTACACATCTTTACATTTTCTCTGCCTTTTCTTTGCCATGATTATGCTTTAGAAAGCAAGTAGATAAGGGTCTTCTTCTAAATCATTTACTCGGACAGTGATATGAAGAAACTATCTGGTGCAAATTGAAGCTGATCTGACCCACAATTGACACACCCCAATTTCCATAACCAACGGCATGCGAACGACTAATAAACCTTTTGCATAATTTCACTAGAAAAGGTAAAAAGCATCTAATTAGATCTCCGAATGGTAACTTATCGTACACATCCCTGCCGGAGCCACCGCCATTCTGTATGGTTTCGGGGTACAGGGTTCGATTCGTTGACGAATTGTGAATTGGAAACAGAATCATTTACGTAATCCTATGCAGTGTCTTACCCTTGAAGTGTTTCTCGTCATATCAACAAGTGGTTGCTGCTACATTAGATCTTTTGAGTTGAATCTGTTGAAGCTGCAAGTTTTTCAAAGCAGCCCCACCACGCCTCCTGTTCCAAAGACTGTTCATTTCTTCTCCATCTGCTGGTTTTTGCACTTTCTTGATTACAACAGGCAAAGGAGGATCCATTTGGTCTATGTTGACAGAAAAAAAGTTCTCTTTGCCATCATCTGTCTTGACTCCACCTGCACCTCTCAAGATTGCTTGTCTTCTTGTACATATATTGGTGTGTGCCATTGGAGTTGCGGCCGTGTTCGTGGGAGTTTTCATAGAGAAGATTCTCTTGAGCTTAGAGTATTTGACTGTAGTCGTGATGTCTTTTCGTCTAGGGATATTGAGCTTGTTAGAACTAGCGAGACCAACTATTCTGTTGCTTCGCTTAACTTGGCCCATGCAACCAATCTTTGGCGATAAAGGGTCATTCTTATTCGAGATGGAGGAGGATCGATCTTCCCACTTGGGAAGAGCCACATCTTTGATAGATGGTCTTGAACACAGCATAGGTAAGAATGTGCTCCTGTAATGAATATGAAGGCTTTGGTGTCGAAAATGTTGATCGTATCCATTCCCCATGTTTCCTCTCGATCTTCTAAGCCTCCACAGATATCTAAAGACCAAAGTTTTTGATTATTAGAACAGTAACTATAGCTTTTTCTCTTTCTTTTCTTGTTCTCCAGAGGCTGGGGACGAGAGAGAAGGTACAGACAGAGAGATGAAAAAGGGAGTCTTTAAGGAGGAGAGTATGGAGAGAGAAGCAAGAAGAGGTGTTAAAAAAGATGAGAATACGAGCATTGAGCTTCTCAACTCTTTTTCCAGGCGTGTTCGACGAGTGTGGTTTTTGATGACTTCTTCAAATGCAAGCGGTCAATATTACATGCACTCCAATGATGGGCTTTTGAGTTCGTACTTCGTAGCCTGCCTCGAGCTTGTCAACAAAAGACTTATGAAAGAAAGCAACATCTCCTTCTTTCATGACTCTGTTCACTCAAATGCCATCAGTCTAATATGACCCCACTGTCAATGGACAGCTTGTTTTGTTTGGTGTAATGCAAAGAAAGAGAAGGGTACTGTTGGTACTTGTTACTTCTACTTGTGGTAAAAATCATTGGCTGACACTTCTGTCTGTGTGTGCCCCTTTATTCACACATAACCATATAAAATATATTAGCTAAACCACAAATGTCGTAACTTAATATTTACACAAGAACTTACAGCTAGATTTTGTTTGGTAAAATAAGCACAATGATTTACTCGTTCCGTTAATTAGTTTTTATTATATTTTATTTACATATTTATATAAGGTATTTGTTTGGTAAAATAAGCACAATGATTCACTCGTTCGGTTAATTAGTTTTTATTATATTTTATTTACATATTTATATAAGGTATATATAAATATGTGGATAAAATTAAGGGACACATGATTTAAATACTTTTATAGGTCCAACCAGATTTATATGTATAGACATTTTGTGTTCTAACTTCTTAAATTTTTTAAAGATTTGATGCTAAAAGTATGGTTAATAATTATTTAGATTGACATTTCTAAATAATTGTATTATTTCAAAATATATAATTAGGAGATTATTATATATCCCTAAGAACTTTCTCAATACTCATTTGAAAATTAAAGTTATTTAATTGTTAAAAATAATTAAAAGATAATAATAAAAAGAGTCAAAATGGGTTTTATCAATATTTTAAAAACTAGATTCGAGATTAAACCGGTAGGACAAGAGATATAAGATTTAAAAGGTTCAAACGGTACCAGATCGTCATGATACTGACTAAAGATTGAATAAATTAAAGAATTTGAAATATGATTAAAAGAGATTACCCTTATTTATAGAAGAATTTAAAGTTATAAATGAAAATTAATTGATTTATTTTAGTTTATAAGAACTTATTAATTTTTATTGATTAATTAATAAACTGATCAATTTTTAAGAATACGTGTTATTAAAGTAAATTATATAAAAAAATTAAAAATTAAACTAAAAAATTGTACGATTCAAAATTTTAATTATTAAACTGACGAAATCGGTTAAATTTTTTAATTCCTGAACATAACAAAACTAAGGAAATGGTTCTAATTAGTAATTGTTACTAAAACGAGACGGAAATATGGAATACAGGCTTTACAATTGGAATTCAAGTCTAAGTACACTTGTTTATAGTATTTGTTTCACTCACTTTTAATTATTTTGGGTTGCGTTTGGATCTGCGGTGCGATGAGAATAAGTACTTATCCAACTCAGTTTCTAAACGCAGTCATACGTTTGAATCTGCGGTCGAACAACCGTAGATTGGAAGAAACTGCGGTAACACCGCAAAAATAGATAAGCAGAAAGAGAGTTGCGGAAGGAAACTGCTTATATGGTAGGAATTTTAGTTTCCAATAATAACCTTATAATAATTAATATTTTACATTATACATTTGATTAATTAATAGAAGGAAATTTAACTCCTATATCTCCCCGACTCTTTCCCAGCCAGGTAACCTCCTACCCGATTAATAATATATTTTTATGAAATATTTTGTTTACTAAATTTATTTTATTTATATTTATATTTTAATTTAATATTTTAATGTTTATAATTTAAATTTATACGACTAATAATGTATTTTAATGAAATATTTTATTCACTAAATTTATTTTATTTATATTTTCTTATTTTAATTCAATATTTTATTATTTATAAGTTTAAATTTATATGACTAATAATATATTTTTAATTATTTATACAACAATTAATAGTT
>JAOQMS010000002.1:5700565-5728627 GCA_027563885.1 Erythroxylum longipes | reverse complement strand
TATTAGGAAAATAACTACTTAGTTCAACAAATTCACCCAAACCAATCAACCAAGGAATCAACCCACGAAAGCATCCACAACAGCTACCCTCTCTTCTAGATAAAGCATCCGCCACTCTATTTTCTTTTTTGGGTTTATAATGAATTTCAAACTTGTATCCCATTAATTTTGATACCCATTTCTGTGGTCCTTCGCTGAGATTGTGCTGCTCCAGCAAGAACTTGAGAGCCTTTTGGTCGTTTTGATGATGAAAGGATGTCCCAAAAGATAGTGATGTCACTTCTTTACTGCTAGAACGATGGCCATTAATTCCCTCTCGTAAACTGAACTATTCTTTCTAGCTGAAGAAAAAGCTTAGCTGAAATATGCGATGGGGAGTCCATTTTGCATCAGTACCACACCCACTCCGCACCCTGAAGCATCTGTCTCTAACTCGAAAGGTCGGGAAAAATCTGGTAGTGCTAAGACCAGCATGGTTATCATCGCTTTCTTGAGTTCTTCAAAAGCTTGCTGAGTTTGTAACACGCACCGCGAAAGGATTGATGACGATTTGATGGAGTTTTCGATGGGTGTTTTGTTTTGGTGCGTTTTCGACTTTGAGGAATTAAGAAGGATGAAAATTTCGAATTCAACAAATAAGAAAAATAAGGATACACAAGGTTTGATTTTTACGACACCTCTTGGAAACTTGTTCCAAACAATCCCGATGATCAAAATAAAACCCAGAGAAACGAACAATCGACACACCACAATTGGGGAAGCAATTGATAATTGAAAGATGGTTCGAAAGGTAACAAGAACAAGAGAATAATGTTTCTCCCTATTGACGCCAACAACTTTTCAACAATTATAATCTAAAAAATTCTGAAAATTTTTGACCTAAAAACACATATTTATACCTAGGTTAAATAATAAAAGGTTGGGCCAAAATATATGGAAGCCCAAAGAAACAAAGTCCAAAAACTAAATAAATAGGTATGATGTGTTGCGCCACTACTGGATCCATATGCTTTTGGGCTTAAGTGATGAAGCATTAAAATAGCCGAAATCTTCTTGTCTTTAAGCTCCAAGTGTATCCGGTCCAAGGATTTGAGTTAAATGGATTAGTTTGGGCTTAATTCCATTAAACTCTCCTCCAATAGGCTTGGAGCTCGCCATCCTCTCAAGATAAAAGCCCACATACGTATAAAGAGCCTCTTTAAGTCTCTTGGTCCTAGCTTTGGTCATGGGCCCTTCTGGCATGGCTAGCTCTCTGCCTGGTCCTGCTCGATGGTCCATGGTCCCGCTCACATTAGTCTGACTCCAAGGGAAGGCATCTTTCTTGAGGAGAGTAGTAAGTGGTGCAGCCATCTTTCCATAATTTCTTACAAATCTCCGGTAGTGCCCTATTAAACCAAGGAATCCCCACAATGCTCGCAGATTCTTAGGTATCGGCCATCTTTCCATGGCGACTAGTTTCTCGGGATCTGCTAGCACACCCTCGGTAGATATGATATGACTAAAATACTCTAATCGTGATTTAGCAAACACACATTTCTTGAGGTTTAGCACCAATTGACTTTCTTGGAGTATCCTTAAGGTCTCTCTCAAGTGCTTCCAATGTGAATCTTCATCGGGACTATACACAAGTATGTCATCAAAGAACACCAACACGAACTTCCTTAGATGCTCTTGGAAAATGTAATTCATAAGTGATTGGAATGTAGAGGGTGCATTGGTGAGGCTGAAAGGCATCATTAAAAATTCATAGTGCCCTTGGTGAGTTCTGAAAGTTATCTTCTCTTCATCGCCGCCCTTGATTCGGATTTGATGGTACCCTGATTTCAAATCTAACTTGGAAAATAGTTTGGAATCTCCCAATTCGTCAATTAGCTCATCAATAGCCGGTATTGGAAACTTGTCAGGTAGTGTTATCTTATTTAGAGCCCTGTAGTCAACGCAAAACCGTCAACTTCCATCCTTCTTCTTCACCAATAACATCGGGCTTGAAAAAGGTCCCTTACTAGGTCGTATGACACCAGCTAGCAACATTTCTCTAAACAACCTCTCAATTTCTGCCTTTTGTGAATGTGAGTACCTATACGGTCATATGTTGGGTGGAGCAGCTCCCGGTTTCAAGGTAATGGCATGGTCATGCTTATGGTAGCTCTGTTGTTGGAGATTACACTGTCGGAAATTCTGTCAAAAGCTGCTGGATAGCCACAGGTAAGGGCTCTTCCTCCACTTCCTTCATCTATAATTCTCCAAATTCAATTAGATACCCTTGATGCCCACTCTTAAGAGTTCTTATAGCGGATTTAAGTGACACCATGGTTTTAGTTAGGCTAGGATCCCCCTTCAAGCAATATTCCTCCCTACCCCTTTTCACCTTCATTGTTAGTTAATTCTAATTGACTCTCACTTCTCCCAATGACTTGAGCCACTCAATACCAAGGACCATATCTGCTCCCCCCATTTCAAACACGTAGAATGGCTATTTAATTTTCATTCCCTGTAAATTCACCTCCACGGTGGGACAATGTTTGCTACCCTTCACCTTATAACCATCCCCCAACGAGACTTCAAATATTTTCACTTCTTTGGTCTCAATTCCAAGCTTTCTATGGTTCCTGAAGTGATAAAATTGTGGGATGCCCCACTGTCTATCAACATAAGGACTTTTTCTCCCATACATCTCCCTAATAGCTTCATGGTATTATTGGCGGTAATACCTACTACAGAGTTTATTGACAGCTCCAAAGTAGTTGGCTCGGTTTCTTCATCTGCAGTCATTTCTTCTATTTCCTGGACCTCCTCCTCCGTGATCTTCTCTCCCTTTTCATCGACGAGTTGCAGCAAAATCACACTGAATTGCTTGTTCCTATAGACATGGGAAGGGTTGTATTTCTCATCACATTTAAAACAGAGCTCCAAAGCTCTCTTTTTAGCAGCCTTGGCCTCCGTGAGTCACTGAAATGCAGAGGGGTTCCATGCGGCAGCGCTGGCTTGCGACGCGGGGGAGGTCGAACCCGTCCCCGATGATGCAGGTGCGCCGTCCTTCTTCATCTCTGTTGCCCTGTTTGGAACGTAGCTAGTGGTTCTACTCGGGTCATGAGGACCCGTGACCCGACTCCAATTTCCCTTGGGTCCAAACCACCTCTGATTTGCCCAGCCCTTCAATTGCTTATTCAGGTGTTCTTCATGGGCTTGTTCCATGATCTGGTTCCTTTCCTCTACTCTTTGAGCCAAGTCCATTAGCCCTTTTAAAGTGTCAACCCTCATCAAACAGAGCTCCGCCCTTATACCCGCCTTCAACCCGGTTTTGAAAGCCCCCATCAAGCACTCATTTAAAGCTTCTCTTACTGTGGCTGAAAGGGCTTCAAACCTTTCCCAATACTCTACCACTGTTCCCTCCTGCCTCAATGCCATGAGCATCTCATATGAATCCCCTTGTTGAGAGTGCTGAAATATCTCAATTAATTCCTTCTTGAACTCTCTCCAAGTGTGTACGGGGTTCCTCACCTCCATCCTCTGGAACCAATTCAGGGCTTTCCCTTTTAAACACATCGCTGCCGCGTCCATCTTCTCTGCCTCTATCATGCCATTTATAGCAAAGTACCTCTCCACCCTGAATAACCACCCTATCGGGTCATCTCCTTCAAAAATGGGCAGTTCTAGTTTCCGGAACCTCTCACGGTTGGGCGCCTCCTCGGTCACCTCTCGGCGTCCCCCTTCAGCTCCAAACTCCGACGGTTCCACCACGGTTTCCTCTCCCGGCGTCCTTCCTACTTCTTCCATTCTAGCCATTGAATCTCTTAGTTCAATCAACCACCCTTTAATTTCCGTCATGTCCCCCTTCATGCTACCTAGCTCCTTCTCTACCTGATCCATTCTAGCCTCCATCCTATTGTTTACCATGCCCCAGCGTCGCTGCTCTAATACCAGTTGATAGATTCTCGTAATAGTTACTGTATATTTATTCTAATATAGTATTAAGTCTCCTAATACAACCACAGCTCTTAAGAGAATAGCAGTAAATGACAGCAAATCCTCAGCTATGAAACCAGAAACAGAAAAGAAAATAGCTCAGACACACCCTCTCCCCCTGCAGAAATGAGCCTCTGGAAACTGGAAGAATGTAGCTCCCTCCATTGGTTAGCTTTCAAGAGGCTAACCACTCTCCCCAACCTTTCTCAATTTTTCCCCCCTCTCTTCCTCGTACTCCCTCCTGCCACAAATACCTCACTCCTCATAATGGGCTCCAGTACTGCCAAGTTAGTTAGGATTGCCCCCCATGCAGCCCACCTTTTTGCCTTCTACAATTTACCTTCAACCCCACGTGCCCGTTCTTTCTTTTATAAAATTTCTTAATTAAGGGCCTATCACAGTCCTAGCAACTATTCTTTTGATCCCTTATAAATTAATTATTACTTGATTTTTGTTGCAACAATTTGTTCAGTATTGGATAAATTGGAAAAAACAAACCTACTTGAAGACAAAAGAACTTTTGATTTCGAATATACTATATACTAAGTTAAGTTCTTTCAGAAACTCGTTTTGATTATTTAACAATGGAATCCCTCAACAATGGTGATCATGTTAAGAGCCTAGATAAGTCCAACAGATGCACAGATAAGCATGGCACTAGCAAATATATCAGCGCGGCAAATTTAAATGAAGCTATTGTTTTACGAAAAAGCTCGAAAAATATTCAACCCATCCAAATAAGGTAGTTCTTGTCAACTGATTTTAGCACCGAAGGAAAAAAGGTATACTCCATATACTACAATATGACAATGACAAAATTAAGGCAGACAGATCCGTTCTCATCTAAACATGTGTATCTATACATTGAGGGAAAATTAACTATTTACATAACTATGTTGATTGGGACCATGAATGAAGATAAACGCAAGTCATTTGACTTAAGCATCATCCAACACTACACTGGGAAATTCAGACATTTGGAAGTTTTGTGTACATATAAAACTATTAACAAGTTGTCCTGTGGCAAGCCACTTATAAACACCTTTCATGTAATGATTCGTTGAACATGTTTAGGAGGTCCACTGGGCAGAGGATTCATTACACAATGCAGGGCAGAAGTATACCATACACCACATAAAGAATGTTTTTAAAGGGAGTTTCTCAGCTTACAAGCCACGAAATTTCGTTCTGAAAGGCTGGCTTGATATCCAAATTTTCTGGCCGAATAAACTGTTGAATCAAAGACAACTTCTCAGATAGTTGGTCATCAACTTTTACATCATCTGGAAGTGCAAATACACGGGTATATAACTTTGTCATTACATACTTCTCGAGTCCCTGTACATGAACGAGAGTGCAGATGTAACAGATCAACATTATAACTGTCATGAACCATTAACAACACAACAATTGCCCCATCAGTAAACTTACAAAGTTGATATTACAAATTTTTCATGTCCCTGAATATGAAAGGGAGCACAAATGGTGGAAATGGAAAATTATCAAAATTTAACTAATGTAAGAAGATAAATCTACAGAAATGGAGGTGGACTGATGTTTTGGGACATTCAAAAAGGGGAAGCACACAGCTGTTTGGACCAATCAGAAGCCATATTGATTAGATGATATTTCACCAATCCTTCAAGATAATGATTGTAGCAGTTGCACATGCAGAAAACAGTGTGGCAAACTATAACAAATGAGAAGGAGAATGAGAAACTTGGGATTTTGTTAATTAAATAAACAAATTAGCGTAAAATTGGCACAGAGTAGGGAACAACACTGCTACAGATCCAATTAACAAATATTTGGACTACTATAGCCGAAATTTCAACAAAATAATCTTCCTATGATCTCATGTTGTGCACCGCCACCTTTTCATCCACATGGGATGCTGACATCAAATACTCTAAATGATAAAAGACCTAAATTATCATCATCATCTCATGATAGTTATTACAGAATGCTACACAAGTAAAAGGCAGGTCACTCACTTCACCAGCACTATCAAGCTCCTCCTCAGAACAACCAGCCCAAAGCGGATGGGCCCTGAAAGCCTTTTCCATATTGGCAAGGAACTCTTGTACCTGAGTGCTGTCCCTTTCTGGATTAGGATCATTGTTTGAGAATGAGACAATGAAGCTGCAACCAAAGGCATGTCAGCTTTCAAAACTTGCACAATAATGTCACATTAGTAGACATTATTTTCTTCTGTTAACAGAGATTTGAAAGAAACAATAATAATGAAGGAGAATAATAAGACGAAGAAAGATATGAACATAAGAGAGTCAACCTCGTATTTTATATGATCCTCAGCATAATTAACTTTATAAGCATACTCCTCCAAGTAAATAAGAAAATACAGAACATATATGGGGTAAATATACAACTTAAACCTATTTAACTTCCATATTAGTAGGATGAAATAATCTCCCAGCAATATGCTACAACAATAAGACGCTTGATCTTCTTCTTGTAAGAAGTATCACGATTCACTAACTTAAAATCCAAGTTCATTTACTACAATTCAAGAACACACAAGCGATTTCTTGATCAGGAAGTTCACTCCACTGAAAAGCTAAGCAGAAATAGCATTTGTATATGTGAAAGAATGCGCCTACTGATCTAAACCTGTTTAAACCAATGCAATTATAATCCAATTAACAACAAAAGTGACAATACCGTTTGATTCAATAAATAAAGCTCTTTGCGGAACTTTTTAGGCGATCGCCTCAACTCACACCCAACACCAGCTATCAATCTCACTCCAAAAAGAAAACAAGAAATCAAATTAATCTGTATGTGCGTGTGGAAGAGATTTGAGAGAGAGAGATTGAGAGACCTCTTAATGGATCTGACGAAATCGGAGGCGGAAGGTTGACGCATGCGCTCGAGGAAGTCCTGAAGACCTAAGAACACATCCGCGTTCTCCATAACCCCTGCCCACTTACGCTTTTATTCTTTGCTTACTATTCTCAAATTCACAAGAAGAAGAAGAAGAAATTCTGATGTCAGTGAAGACTGATGATTAATCTCAATCATTAACGTCAACCATGTTTAGCTTTGGCTTGCATTTGCAAAAATAAATTATTTGATCAGCTTATTATTTTCTACTGTAGCTTTCACTAATTAAACTATCAACAAATCATCGCATCATAGACAGGAAGCAAGCGATTCAATTGGGTCTCAACTCGCAAACGACTCCTAATTCAAGAGGTTGTCGTGATAAAAAAGAAATCCAGGTAAATCAATCTCATTATTCTTAAGAATTATTAAATCTGGTGTTTACTTAATTTAACCCTTTCATTAATCATTATTTAAAATCGTGATGGAGTTCTTATTAAGTAATCAAGCATTTAGCTTTCCTATTAATATAGGAGAAGATAGTAGGTTTTGGCACTAATGATTTCATTAACAAGGCAACACAGAGAGATTACAAATGGAAGAAATAATAAATTCACAGAGCTGGTGATATATATAAGCTGAAGGGAACTACAGCAGAATGTCAAGTTTGCATCAAGTGTGTTTGTGACATGTTACATTAAGCTCATCTCCTCTTCTCTTCTCATCCCTTCTCTTCTATCAGCGTTCTGATGTATACTGAAGCAACCATATATATTCAACAACACAACCTTCTTCTTCTAACACTCACGTATACACAGTAGGCTAGGCTTCCACACGAAACACCTACGCGGTGTCTGCTACAGGTTGAAAATTTCTATGCCCAGTATACACTTGCAATGCTATCTCGTTCATTTCTCAACTGCCCTTTTAAGTTGAAGTTAAAACAGAGCACTCCACACAGCTCCATCCCCTTCGCCACACCTTTCGTGAACAAATTTTATCTTCTCCACCGATTTGCAGATCCCACTGCAGCTCCAGTCAAAAGATGCAATGCACACATTGCCTGCCTGCGCCTTCCATTCACAGTCTGCGAGGCCGGAGCAAAAGCAATGTTAACATCAATGAGAGAAATAAAGAAGATTAGACAAAAATGAGGCACAACAAACAGTTCCTGGAATTTGTAACAAGAATACCTGGTGGAGTTCCACAGCACATATTACGGTCATCTATGTGCTCAACTTCAAGACCAATAAACCAAGAACCAAGTGATACATCTTCATTAGCATATTTATGCAATATGGGCCTGCAGCAACAATTTGAGTATGTCAATCAAGTTTTACACATCTGCCAGATATGCAATCCTTGAAAATATGATTCTCAAAATAATTGATGCATCTAAAACTTGATGCTCTAAATAACATCTTTTCCTGGAATGAGTGGGTAAAATCTTTGACAGCTGATTTTTGCAACACCATACAATCATAGTGCTGTATAAATAGTCTAAAATTTAGCAAATTACTCAGTCCTTACTGGTTAATGGAGATGTATGTGGCGAGGTCCTTTGAGAGTGCATATATCTGACCAGTTGCATGTCGAAAATATTTGTTCCCTTCCTCTCCAAATTTCCAATACTCTGGCTCATGATACTTGACATTCCTGAATAATAGAAAGAGCTCAGCATGTCTGTGAAGATCCAAAAAGATGGTAGAGAATTGAATATTTCCATCATTAGAAACTGCAGAGGACTACTTTTGAAAAAGAACGGGTCCAGACTTCATACACCCAACGTAGACCCTAGGCTTTGAACGATGCCGAGCAAGAGTAGCAGCAAGCACACCTACAACAGCAGGTGTTGAAATATAAATCAACAAACATACTAACATATGCATCTGGGCTAACAGCAAACTGAATACTTTCAGCATCATAGTTTTAGATGCAGTGCCTACCCAAATTGACATGAACATCATCATCCACCTTGATATAGAATTCAGCATCCCACTTAGCAACTGCTGTGGAAAAGAATATTTTTGTTTTTGCAGACAATTCATGGTATCCTTCCACATGTTCCTGTAACATTTGGAAGAAAGGGTGAAACAAGGATTGGCACACTATGTGGTGTTTTACACACAAATATGGCACATGCTACCTCACCAGCCTAAGGAAATCTTTATGCTGAGCATCTTCTGAATCAATGGCTCTATCCAGAATGCTGTTGGATGTGGCACTGAAACAATTTACAAGGATACACTTGATCAGTCCATCGTACAAAGTACGTTTTGCATAAACGGAGATCTATATTTCTGTTTCATATGTTGCAGCAACGTCAGCATTGACCCATGCAATTCTTTAGTCAATAACTTCCAAAGATGTGCAAAAATATAAAGCACTAGATGTATCATTTCCATTACAAAAATGAAGATGCAAACCTCAAACACAGAGAAGGGATAAAATGAAACTTTAAATGGATAAAGCAAAAGTTCCATCATCATTATAGTCAAACCTTAGGCTCAAGTTAATCTCTCTATCAGGGACCAATTTTCTTGACTAAGGATCCACAAAAAAAGATGACCGAAAATGGAGCTTGTATCACTAAATATCTACAAATCCATAAATATGCATCACCCAGAAACACCTTTCAATAGCATCTTTTCCGCAAAAACAGTCTTAACATGCTTATTTCCGAATCTGTTATCTAATAACCAATATCGTCTAGCTACAACAGATAGTTTTATTCACAGGGTCAGTTCATCACGAAGAATGAGAATTCATGCAGTGAATAGACTCAAAATAGAGCCAAAAAATAAACATGAAAGTTGAGCATAACTTTGCAATCTAATTTTTGGTTGCATAACTACTTGTTAGATCTTATCAAAACATCTAGAATGAAGAATAAAAGAAAAGGGGAAGCCAGCAGAAAAAAAGTGGTATGTAAATTCAAGCATAAGGGAAAATCTTTTTTGATGGAATTACCAGATCAAGCAAACTTTTGAAAGTAATGGCATATTAAGGAAACAAGCACAGGGAAAACACCATGTTACTATAAAGGATGATGAAATAGTAAGTCCTTGAAGGTGCACTCACTTATAAGTGAATGCATTGACATCAAGTCATTCCATATTGAATAAAGATACTATAAGCATCAAAAATAGATGTGTAAGCATCTGCTGAGGTTTCACAATTCAAATGCAGAAGGAATTCATCCTTGATTTGTTTTTGTATTTTATGATTAGCAAAAATGTCCAGGAAAAGAAGTAATAGTACGACTTTTACTCTGTTGAGTTCAATTTGACATTCTCACAGGTCATACACAAATTCAAATCTCAATAACTACATATTGAAAAGAGCGAACATGTGCTCATTCACGCCCTGCCTGATATAACTAAGGGCCAAGTCTGCAACTTTAAATACAATCAAAACTAGCCCAAAAATCTCCAGAAGTTAGGCATTTAAATGATTAGATCTTCAAAAGAATGAAAGATCCAAAAGAAAATTTCTTCTCCAATTCGGTTAACTAGCTTATCAACATGACTATTCCACAACACTGCATATATCATTCTCCAAGCGATTTAACCAAGATGCAAAATAAGTTTATGAGCTTACCATAAATTTCAAAAGTATTTCTTAAATAAAGATAAAGAATTTACCTATGACCAATCATGAATCGGATGACAATGCCCTTCTCATTCTCAAGTTGGAGAAGCTTTTCCCCTGATAAAACAAGTAGTCCATTCAAATTATTAATAAACAAAATCCAATGAGGTGATCACTGAGAAAGGAAAGCGGAAACTGAATTGCACCTCGAGGCATCCAAGTCTCTCTAACTGAATCACGCCTCTTTCTACTGCTAAAAGCAGTATTAATTCCAATAACCATGAACACTTTCTGTTTTGGCGAGCCATCTTGAGACAAGGATGAAGCTTCAGAGGATGACCTGTTACTGCTCATCTCCTTAGAGCTCCGAGATGCTGCCAACTGCATTTCAAGCATTGCAATAGACTTCTCTAGCGATCTGACATGCCTCCAGAAAAAAGGGAAAAAAAAACTCACAGAAGTCAATCATATGTCCAGAAGCACAAATTAACAAAGTATGAACGCCATGGGGCTAATCTAATTAAAGAAAATAATGCACTCACTGAATTGCTTCATGGGTTTTCAGAACTTCGTCCATCACATCACTGTCAACTGAATGTTTCTGCGTATTAGCCACAAAATTATGAGAAAAACTAAGAAACGAAAAAGGAAATACAACTGTATAAGCACAAGTACTCCGATACATATCTATTGAAACTATAACACTAAAGAGGAAGCTCCAGAAACCTTCTTAGGAGCGGAAACTTCGGAGACAACTTGTAGCTCCTGTTCATGTCGACGCAGAGACATGAGCTGACCGTTGGATTCAGGCGGTACCCACAATCTGGAAACATCCAATTCACAAACAGAAAGTAGATCAACCCGGATTGCATTTCATCCATCGGAATCAGACAACTAAAATGAAAAGCTCCAGGGAGTACGAAACCAGACAAATAAGAAATCATGAATTTAGGGAAATGAAACCTGTTGGAGAAGAGAATTCCCAGAGCGAAGCAAGATGCACATAGAAACGGAATCCATTTTAGAGATAATCTTGGAGTGCTAGCTCCCCGACTTTTCATTGTTCCAGTGTCCGAAACCGTTTAGAAAGAGATAAGATTTGGCAAATGAAGCCGACGGAAGCTCGTTCCTATAAAGAAGAGAGTTAATGGGAGACTTCAGTTTTATCTTTTATCTTCGTCTTCGTAATCGTTAAAACATTGCAAATGAATGATAGACAACGCGCGTTGGACCGTCAAACTTCAAAGGGCTAAGATGGCTGACTTTCTGTCGAGATAGTCACGGCGTGAATCTCACGTCGGCGGCTCCAACCTTCTCCTCCTGCCTAACAGAGTCAGTCACGCCACGGGTCAAGTTTATGCTTTATCAATTATTAAAATGGCCCGCGCGTCTCGGTTCACCGTTACACTCATTGCCTGGCACGTTCCTCTTTCTTTTTTATTTAATGAAATTGGAAATTCCAATTCTTATTTTGATTGGTTAATGATATGAAAAGGATTAGAATGGCTGTGCTACTGAACGTGAGTGATTGTGATTGGAATCTTTGGGATGATTCCAAAGATTAGTCATACATAGTCTAGAAAAAGAACACCGGACCTTTAAATACATTCTGAGTTGAGGGAAATATAAAGTTTTATTATATATTTTCTAAAAAATTAGGCACGAAATCAAAAGTTTAAAATTTAAAAGATTAAGTTGAAATTAAATCGGCTAAATATTAAATAAAGTTAAATAATTTAAAATATAATTAAAAAATATTATCAAATTTGAAATTTAATCAAAAATTAATTTTTAAATAAAAATTAATTGATTTATTTTAGTTTATAAAAATTTGTTAATTTACAAAAGTCAACCTATTAATTAAAAAATTAATCGATTTTCTAAATAAAGATTATTAAAATAAATTGAATTAGAAACATAAAAATTTAACTAAAAAATAAGACAATTTAAGATTTTTATGATTAAATTGACTAAATTGATTGAAATTTTTAATTATTGGTATTTTTGTACTCTTTTATCTGCATTATGAATATGATGTATTGGCATTTCAAAGAAGATGGCCGTCTTATGGAGTAGTCGAGTTCGTAGAACGGAGGGTATGGGGTCAAAAGATTTCATGTTCAAATCCTCCTATCTATACTCTTTTGATTGAGCCTGCCGTACAGGACTTGCCTAATGTAGAGTACTCAATTAACGTAATTTGTAGACTATTACATTAATTCGAAAATTTATCTAGTACACATTTAAAAGAATAATCACGACGGGCTCCCTCGTTCCCAAAATAATTTCAAAGAAGATGAGTTATTATAATATTATTTTTGTAAGATATTAGTACTTAATGATTTGACTTCGAGGCTCTTTAAATTATATTTTTACAAAAATATTATATAACCACATACTTAATTTGTAAAATCATATCTTATTCGTCGTTGACGAGTATATAGACCCATTCCTCTTTAGAGCCCCATTTGTGCAGTTTCAAGATGGAAGTTAACGCTCCTCGTCTCTGAAACAACGACACTTGCAATGAAAATAAAGCGTAACAGCATGTTTTATTTGTTTGATTTAATTATGTAATGCCACTTTAATGGCAGAGCGGCAGTTTTTACGAGTGGCGTTCTTGGCCGGTTCACTTCTTTAAAGCATTAAATATAGTAGTTGATTTCAACCTTGTATGGTATGGACAAGTATACGAGCGGTGTAACAGATATTTTGTTTGAGTTAACCAATTCTTTAATATTTTATTAACTCTCATTCACACATTTTTATAATATTAATATAAGTATGTAGATAAAATTAAATGACGTAAGATTGAAACACTTTTTTTTTTAAACGGAGGAATTCGCCACCGCTATTTTTTAGATGCGCACTGAATAAACGTTTAAATTAACACAATAGCTTACAAATAACATCAACCGGATACTTTATACCACATAAATCCTATAGACAAGCTTAATCGAAAGAGTGTAAGTAAAAGGATTCAAACATAGTAGTTTTTAACCCTATACTTCTTATTTTATCAACTCAACCACTCTTTAAAGAGCTGAAAACACCTAAACACGTTAAAATTAAGTGACACATGATTAAAACACCCTAACACGTGAGAATATAATAAAAAAAAGCACGAGCTAAATATAAAAGAAAAAAAAGTATTATTGGGATAGACCTTGCTTTAATTAAAATATCTTATTTTGAAGTTAAGTTAGAAGTTAAAATAGTAATTAGTATTGCCGTTACTTTTAAAAATATACTAAATTAAATTTATTATTCAATTATAGATAACTTACTAACAAATAATTTATTTATAATATAATTATTATATTTAAAAACATGATCTCATATTATTAAAAAATGAAATCCTTATTTCTCTAAATAAATTTCTTATCAGCAGATTACTTGGGTTTGTAGAATAAAGCTTGGAATGTTTGGGAAAGTAAGGGCATTTCGTGAAAGCTAACTAGCCGTTAACCAGATGGATATCTTTTCGGCTTAGTAAGAAATGGAAAACGCACTTGAGAGGCCAAGAAGTCCTTAATGAAGACTTTTTAAGTTAATTGTGATGTCAAGGTTTTCCACTTTCAAACATGCATGCTTCACTTTATACCATTGAAAGTGAACTCACCTTTATTATTGTACATCAGGATTTATATGATACGTGAAGCGTAGTCGATAAGGTTACGAAAGTTTTTAATAAAATAAAATAAAATAAAATTATTTATAATGGAATAGAACGTAAATAAATATAATATTATAAAATTATTGTTTAAGAGAAATTGAAGAATTAATAATGTAATATGGTAAAATAGTTTTTAGATGAAGAGTTTATAATGGAACATATTGTAAAGTTGTTTATCCATTTACATTTCATCATAAACTTCTAAATTAGAGGTTTTTTATTTTTACTATTTATGATACAATGAGATGTAATATGAAACCCTTCTCTTTTATCCAATCTCATTCTATTTTATTATAAAATCTTTTTTATACGATGAAATAATATTATATTTTATTTCATTTTATTATAAAACTTTGAACTAAATATGACCTAAGAAAGAAGGTGAGAACGATCCCGTTTGGTCTTAAACCCATTTTAGGTAGATATAACTATGTTGTTTAAATTAAAATTAATTTATTTAGGTTTCTCCTTGCACATCTTCTTTTTTTTCTTCTTGTTTTCCCATATGAAATTATGAGAATTGAAGAAGGAAGAAGTAACAAATTGAAGTGTAAGAATGACATGGAAAATCAATTATGTTCAAATATGAGGGATGTAATTACTAGGGTAACTAACATGTTATTATAGTTTTTAACTTTAAAATTTCTTAATTTTTTTAAATATTTAATTTTAAAAAATTCATCATTTTAAAAAACAGTAAAAAATAATGATCAAATACGTGTGCAATATGAACATTACACATGTACTAACCAAATGATACTTATGTGACGATCTAACTTAATTTTCAAAGCAAATAAATTAAATTAAATTAAAGTAATAATTTATTATAATTATGTTAAATTATTATTTAAAACAAATTTAACCAGTTTGGAACGAGTTTAATGATTAAATTAAATTACCGTATTAGTGATATTTGATTAGTCCATAGATAATATTTATATCACGTGTGTTTTATCGTTCAATTTAGGAGAAACAAAATTTATGAAGAATTGGAAGTCAAATTTTACCTAAACTATATAACAAAGATTTATATAACTTCAAAAGGTTAATGTAAATCGTGCTCATTGAAAGCCTGAAACTTCTCATTTGGGCCTAAAACATTTAGCTTTTCACAAAGGTCATAACATTTTGGGCCTCAATTTTGCAAAAGAGCATCTTGGTCACATCCAATCCAACATATGAAATCATGTATATTCTTTTTCCTTTACGACACGCGTATGCTACTTCAAAAGGATTGTGAGGATAAGACTGATCCATGACCGATCTCTCTAATTTTTATTTTAAATTAAAAATATATAATAAATTTTTTAATTAAAATATAGTTTGGGTTGTCCAGGTCTAGTCCTGTTCAAGATCTAATTATTCTAAATAAAACAATGTTATTTTGTTTGTAAAAGTTAGCCTCAATCTCATTTGAGTTTAACTTAGGCTTGATTTGGGAGAATTGTGGAGTTGATAACTTGCTGAAATAATAAGTAGTTATTCTTAATAAATACTTATGCGTTTGAGATTACTATTTTGGTAACTGTTGAAATTTGAAAAATAGGTGTTTGGTAAGTACGATTGTGGTTGTTGAAAATAGATGACTAAAAAGCCATTGATTTAATAAACTATTAATTGTTGTATAAATAATTAAAAATATATTATTAGTCATATAAATTTGAAATTATAAATAATAAAATATTAAATTAAAATAAGAAAATATAAATAAAATAAAATTAGTAAATAAAATATTTCATAAAAATATATTATTAGTCATATAAATTTAAAATTATAAATAAGAAAACATTAAATTAAAATAAAAATAAAAATAAAATAAATGTAATAAATAAAATATTTTATAAAAATACATTATTAGTCAGAGAGAACAGAGAAGACGATACGTTAAATTTACTTTCTATTAGTTGAGCATATAATAAAAAATAATAATTATCATAAGATTATTAATGGAAACTAAAAATTTTACTACAGAAGTACTTTCTTACTGCAATCATCTTTCTACTTATCAATTTTTGCGGTAGTATCGCACTTTCCTCCAATCTCGAATTATTCACCTGTAGATCCAAACAAAATACGGTAGATAAGTACTTATCTCTATAACGCTACAAATCTAAACACAACCTTAATCTATAAATCAATCCATTAAAAACACTTAAATTTAGGCCTATGCTATTATTTTGTAAAATAAGTACTCTTTGCTATTAACGCGTATTTCATTGTGTCGCAGTCATATCACCTTTAGTTGTATACAACTCCTAAACATGTTAACTCTTATTTGGTAAAAATCACAAAATAAAGGTTTTAAAATCTAAATACTAGTAGGAAATCAAGGTGCATAGAAAGAAAAGGAAAAGCGAAAGGACAATTGGCAGAAAAAGGAAAAAGAAAAAAGGTCGGTTGCCCTAACAAGTCCATCCAATCTGCTATATAAAGGCATCCCCAAACCCCCACCATTCGTACCGTACGCAGCGCACACTAATCAAACGCCGATACTTCTCCAATCTCTTCGTCTCGTTTCAATTCAAGGTTCGTTCGTTTCTTTTCATTTTTTTTTAATCCATCTATCTTTAATATTATCGGATTTTTTTTCCTGTTTCGATTGAGCCAATTGATGTGTTAATATACGTTGATTTTCTGGAGGTTTAAATTAATTTCCTTGTTGACAAATCTTTATGGATCTGCGAACTTCGTTTTTATTTGGTGTTACTATTTGGATGTTCTTGATTCAGAAGGATTCCGATTTTTGAGATTGGACGAATAACACATTATCTGCTGGGGTGTGTTTGTTGGGCTTGAAAGTTTTGATTGTGGCGTTAATCTTGGTTCTAGGCGTCAGATTGTATTCGTCTGAGTTATTTCTCGATCAGGGTGTATTTCATGGTTTACGTGGGAATTTTGATTGTTTTTACTTGTACAAAAAGAAAAGATCTTGCAGAAGTTTTACGTCTTTATGTGTTTTCGGATCTTTTTTATTCTTTTCTTTCTTCCCCGACATTTAGTCTTTATATCTAAATCTTTATGCGTACTGGATTTTCTGTAATTACTCTAGACCTTTCTAGCAAGTTTGGTAATAATATTAAGACTTGTTTATTAGGATTTTGTTTTAGGTAATCTTTTTATGTAACCTAGAAGAGCACCTGGTTTTGCATTTCTTCTCCGTTGTGATGGGCTTTTGGTTTTCTTTTCCTGTTGATCCCTTGCCCCAGGGAGTCGTGTAAATTTGAATTTACTTGCATATGATTTTCTCTAAAGGTTTTTTTTTTTTTTGTTTATGCTATTTGGCTTTGCTTATTGTTGAATTGTTGGTGTTCAGTAAATTTATTTATACCAGGGGTATGTGAGTGATGCCCTGTATCTTCATGATTGTCAACTTATCTCGGAAGTGTGTTGTTGGATTTCAGGAAGTTTGCAGTTCAGTCTGCTTTATTCTGCAGTTTGACAAAGTGGAGGGCGTTAAGCTTGAATCCTCTTTTATGTCTGAAAGAGCCTCCTTCTTTCTGTCAGCAATTGGTTTACTTGGAGAGTACAGTCCTACGTCTAGAAAAAAGAATAGACATTCTTCAGATAAAGTTGGCTGCATGCATATTGACTTATTCGAGGGCCATAGTACACATCTTCTAGGTTGCCAGTTTATACAACCTTCTTCGTCTGCCAATAACCTGCCTCGGGGCTTCTGAATAGTTCGATACCCGTGTCTTCATTCTGTACATCAAGATGGCTTTACAGAATATTGGTGCTTCCAACAAGGATGATGCCTTTTACAGGTATAAGATGCCTAAAATGGTGACTAAAATTGAAGGTAGAGGAAATGGCATCAAGACCAATGTGGTTAATATGGTTGAAATTGCAAAAGCTTTAGGTAGACCAGCTTCCTACACCACAAAGTACTTTGGCAATGAGCTTGGAGCCCAATCAAAATTTGATGAGAAGACTGGTACTTCGCTTGTGAATGGGGCTCATGAAACTGCAAAGCTTGCAGGGCTTCTCGAGAACTTCATCAAGAAATATGTTCAGTGTTATGGTTGTGGTAATCCTGAAACGGAGATTCTCATCAGTAAGACGCAGATGATTAGCCTAAAGTGTGCCGCCTGTGGGTTTGTTTCCGATGTCGACATGAGGGACAAACTTACGACTTTTGTCCTTAAGAACCCACCTGAACAGAAAAAAGGTTCCAAAGACAAGAAGGCTATGAGGAGGGCTGAGAAGGAAAGGATGAAGGAAGGTGAGGCAGCAGATGAGGAGCAGAGGAAGATGAAAAAAGAGACTGGAAAGAAGAAAGGCTCTTCTACCAGCTCCAAAGATGCTTCAAAAGGTACGTCAACCAAGAAGAAAAGCAATGGTTCTGATTCCGATCACTCCCCCGCTCACAGTCTGGCTGGTGAAAATGACCACACAACTGCTGATGATGAAGATGACGATGATGTCTTGTGGCAGACTGATACCTCATTGGCAGCTGCTAAACAACGCATACAGGAACAGTTGAGTTCTGTTACCGCAGAGATGGTCATGTTATCTACTAATGAAGAGGAACCGAATCACGGAAGGAAGTCTCCAGCACATGAGAATGGTTCCGGGGCCACTGACAGTCAAGTCAGGCTTGTTGATGAAATAAAAGAATATCTGAAAAAGGGTTCTTCTCCAACCCAGCTGAAATCCTTCCTGGGTTCACTTTCTGGGACATCTCAGGAAGTTACGACGGCTCTGTTCACTGCTCTCTTTGAGGGTGTTGAGAAAGGTTTCGCGAAAGAAGTTACCAAGAAGAAGAACTACATAGCAGCAGCAACTCAGGATGATGGATCGCAAATTTTTCTTCTGAACGCCATTGAATCATTTTGTGGGAAAGCAAACCCCGAGGCAGTGAAAGAGGTTGCGTTAGTTGTCAAGGTATTGTATGACAATTACGTGTTAGAAGAAGAAACGATCTTGGAATGGTACAATAAAGGCCTAACTGGTGGGAATAGAAACTCCATAGTTTGGAAGAATGTCAAGCCTTTTGTTGAGTGGCTTCAGAATGCGGAGTCTGAATCGGAAGAGGAGTAAGTGGTGGTAACTGCTTGTAAAAGGCCTTTCGTGTCAACTTTGAAAGCGTTTGCCGTTTGTTTTTGTTGGATGTTTGAAAGTACTATTTGTCTTACTGCAAGAAGCCGTATGTGTTGCATGGTGGGTGATCTTACTGATAGGTGTCCATTAATGTAATAAGAGATCATTGTGACAGTTTCGGGTCCAATGATTTTGTTCAATTACAGTGGTTTTTTAAAAAATGTTTTTGTGACGTTGTCTGTATCCGTCTTTAAGGTCTGTTTCTTTATGTTTTTGTGACGTTGTGCAATTAAGCCATATTAATATGTTTGAAACAAATATTTTGAAGTATTTTTAATAATTATTGAAATAATGTAAAAAAAAGACATTTATTTTTAATTGGATTTTATGAACTGATTAATGTTTTTTTAAAAGAGAGAAACATAAAATTAAAATTGATTATTTAATTTCTAAACTGATCCGAAGTTACCCTACAACTGATCACACCTACAAAGTCGTGAGTTTTGTTTGTTTCGTTTTTGTCGGGCTCTTATGATCTTTATTTGTTAAGATACTCGGTTATTAAATTGTCACAGTTTAGTTTCACATTTTTTAAAAATAATATTTCCCAAATTTATCTGTTAATACTTTATCTTGTTGTATTTTAAATTACGACTTCTGATTAGATTGAAGAGATAAATCTCTTACACGACTGTTTAATTTTTTAATTCATTAGTATTTGAAGGAAAACTCAACCGCCTTTAAACAAATATTGCAATGTCGTGTCTGTATTTTTCTAAGGAAATATTCATTTTTAATTAAAAAAAAAAACTAAACTAACGAATTGAAAAATGGTTAAGAGAGTTAAAATGGTAATTTAGAGAAAGAATCTGACCAATGATAAAATGGTTCCTCAACTTCTGCGCTGTTACTTACTTCTCTCCGACTCCCGGACGGCACTGTCTTCCCTGTTCTCTCGCACTCGCACACTCACTCTTTTCATGATAGAGACACATTCTCATATGTTAATAAACTCTTCCCTTCTCTACTCTCTAATCTAGTTTTCCCAACCCTAATTCTACAATGCCTCCGTCGTCTTCCGCTGATCTTCGCCGCGTCGACGCCAGAATCTGGCGTGCCTGCGCCGGCTCTTGCGTCCAAATACCCACCGTCGATTCTAGGGTCTACTACTTCCCTCAAGGTCATATGGAGCAGTCTTCTGCCCCTACGTCTAGTCCGATTCTCTCCAACCATCTTCTCTCTAAACCCTTGATTCCTTGTCGAATCTCCGCCGTCCATTTTCTTGCAGATGAGGTCACGGATGAGGTCTATGCTAGGCTTCTTCTTGTCCCCCTCCTCTCTCCTTCCGTTGGTCGTCTAGAACCTTCTCCTATAATCCCGCGGGACGGTTGCGATGACGATAAGATTGTGGCGTTTGCTAAAATTCTAACGCCGTCTGACGCGAATAACGGAGGCGGTTTCTCCGTTCCGAGGTTCTGTGCTGATTTGATCTTCCCGCCGTTGAACTACCAAGTGGAGCCTCCCGTGCAGAAGCTACACGTCACTGACATTCATGGAGTTGCTTGGGAGTTCAGGCACATTTATCGGGGAACGCCGCGGAGGCATTTGTTGACTACTGGATGGAGCAAGTTTGTGAACAGCAAGAAGTTGATCGCTGGTGATTCTGTGGTTTTTATGAGGAATTCTAGAGGACAGATGTTCATCGGAGTGCGTAGGTCCGCGAGGTTCAACAATGGCGGTGGGGATTTCGCCAGGTGGCGTGAGCAGATTGGTCATAGTGAAGCGAAGGTGAAGGAAGACGGATTCTCGAGGAGCGGGCGGGGGAGAGTGTCGCCGGAGGCTGTGGCGGGGGCTGCGGAAATGGCGGCGCAGGGGCTCTCGTTTGAGGTGGTGTATTATCCTAAGGCAGGATGGTATTCGGACTTCGTGGTGAGAGCTGAGGTGGTGGAGGCTGCTCTTAGTGTGTTGTGGTCTGCGGGGTTGAGAGTGAAAATGGCTATGGAGACGGAGGATTCGTCGCGAATGACGTGGTTTCAGGGGACAGTGGCTGCTGCTTCAATGCCCGATTCTGGGCCGTGGCGAGGCTCTCCTTGGCGCATGCTTCAGGTATATATATATAACTATATTAAATACATATGCGCCAAAAATTAGCACTTCTGAATTGGATTGGAACAGAATTTGTATGCAAAGAAAAAAATTGTTTGTCTGTATTGTTCTCGTGAGGATATATGCACAGTAAGTTCATTGGTGTAATATTTGTTACGTGGGTATCGTCGATTAGGCAAAAGTTATCATCTAGGAAACCATGTTAGGGCATGGCCTACTATGAGAATTTGCAGTTGCATGCGTAAGTGGATTTGATGCTTATGTTTTGAATTCTTCAGTATTTTCCTTTGGAGACGTAATATTTATTTTGATGTTGGTCTCTCTGATTTGGTGAATTAATGTTAGCAAGCCATATTATTTTTGGTTTCTGTGTTTTTGAAGTAATATAGTGTATGAAGTTGTGACTGATACTAGTCTGGCAAACACTTCGTAATATTTTTTTTCTTGTCAAGCTTTTAGGTCAGCAAGCCATAGAATGAAGGTTACACTTTCATTTAATTTCTAGCTGGATTTTACTTGCCTGCAATAACCGAGTGAATATGGCTCAAGTGATAATGATATTATTGTTTCTGCTTGTAAGTTACATGGTTGCATAATGAAATAGACTACAGGTATAAATTGAAACTTGTGAATGTAATTACGCTTTCTTCTGTTGCTTCTTATTTCTTTTCTTTTTTTTGGTTCAACTTCTCAATGTTATTTTACTGCCTTGTACATTAGTTAAAAAGTGCACCAACTTTTCTTTGTCCATCTCTTTCTCTATCTCTCTCTGTAACACAGGTTAACTGGGATGAACCTGAAGTTCTTCAAAATGCAAAGAGAGTAAGCCCTTGGCAAGTTGAAATTGTTTCACCGACACCACAGTTTAATGCTGCTTTTCACCCCCCTAAGAAATTCAGATTTCCTGAAAATTCTGAAATGGTGGCAGTTGGAGAACCAGAGCTTTTCTTTCCACTGTCAGAGCTAACAAATTCAACAATGGGGCACATGGGCCCACCGTTGTTTAATACCCACAATTTTCCTGCTGGCATGCAGGGAGCCAGGCAAGATCCTTTCTCTATATTCAGTTATTCCAATATTTCAAGTGAAGCAGCTTCTCAGATTCGATCTGATGTTACCTTCGGCAATAATACGGTACCAAATTTGAAAAGTGTGTCTACTGAGCTGAACATTGGGAGTTCACAATCTGAGAGTTTATCTCCAGATAGTCTTAGTCATAGTAGTGTGCAGTCTTCTGGCAATCTTGGTGGAAACCAGGCTTGCAACCCGGTAAAAGTTGGCAATAGTACATTTCAGCTCTTTGGTAAGATCATTCACATGAATCAACCTGTTGAAAATGGTTTAGAGTATGTTGGGGTCATGGAAGACGAAGGCATTAAGGGATACAATGAAACACAGGACGTAAATAGTGATCAAGATCTCGCATTAACTTCATCTTACACGGAACTACTCAGCAGGGTTGATACTGGATACCAAAGAGCTTCAGCCGTGGAAGCTTGCTTTTTGTGAAACAATATCTGCACTTTCTGGTGCAGTAGTATCTGTACAGGTATGCTTACTGTTATATGAGAGTCTTTTGCAAAATAATTCCATTTATTGAGTTGATATTGATTTTAAGTTTACAATTTGACTTGTTAACCATGTTGCAGTATATTCATTATAATTTGCACATGATTACTATCTTCTACAGTAGAAATGAGTCTGGGCATGCCATGATGGAAATTTGTATTCGAAATCTGTTGTGATGATTAAGCCGGCAATGTATTATTTTACACATTTTCCTATATTTTCTTGAATCAATGGATTTATGACATGCCATGTGGTGAAACTGACGTTCATTTGATATAACTAGTGGCAAATTTTGTTAGAAACTTCAGGTCTCAGTTGAAAAGCACAGATACAAGCGCGGTAAAGCAAAACTCTTTCCCTGCTTTGCATTTGGCTGCATGGGTTGCCTATTGCAGAAACATCCTCAATAAATTGTGGACAAGCACTTCCATATCTTTTCTTTCCTGAAAGCTAATTTTAGTAACTTTCTTCGCTGGAGCAACAAAAAGCCCCATGTTACTCCATACATAACGCCTTGCTTTCTCCCTGGCTCCATTGAAATAAGTTAGATTCAAAGTTGCTGTAATCTTGATTTGCATTCATTCTGAAATTTATGCGGAACCAGTTGCACATTTTCATAACAGCTGCGGTGTTTGACATTATTCTGTTTATGTCCTATGTTTGCAGGTACTATTTAGCAGTTGGGAGCTGACTTCTTCTTTAGATCGTAGTTGGTAGTAAACTACTGATGCTAGTATTTTCAGTTAGCCAAATTGGCAAACGAGACACTTGTGACTGATACACTTTTAAATGGATTTTGGTGTGTTGGTGGGATGTGCATATTTGCGTGTGATTGTGCTTGATTGTCATTTTCTTTAAACTCTAATGTTTGAAAGTCTAAAGAAGTAAATTCCGATTCCGACTACCGGATTTCCTCATAGATTTAAAGATCCCAACTTTAGCGATCTAATTCATTTAAAGATACTTCATATCAAATACCAAGTTTATAAACACGTTTATCTGCCTTCCCGACGCCGACAAAGGCTACTGTAACAATTTGCTAAAACAAAAACCACACGCAGACAACGACGAAGAATTTACCCAGAGTCGGAGCTCCGGGAGTTATTGCTGCTGTATTTGTAGTATCTGGAAAATCTCCGGGCTGGCGGTTTTGGCTTCGCGGGTTTTTTACGCAACCCGAATATCTCTTGCACCAGAGGTACGTGAACCAACACAAGCTTCCACGCCAAAAACCACCCTGTATTCAAATTATCACTTCATATACTACACACACATTCCAATGAGTTAAAAAAATCCAGAGAAAGATAGAGAGAGAGAGAGAGAGACTGATACCAATCGATAAGAAGACGAACACGAAGGTGATCGCGAGAATCGGACGGATAACCAATAAATTTAGGGTTTCCCAATTAGAAATTGAAGAAGAAGAGGAAGAAAAAGAAGACTCCATGATCCAAAGAAAGTCTGAGCCGATGACAACCTTTGACAACGCGTCGTTTGTAAGACTAGAGCAACTTGTCCCACAAACTATTAAAACAAAAATATGCATTAACGATAAAACAAAGTTACTTGCGAATTTGTTCTATCTAAACTACTAAAGAGTTTGTTCTATTTTCCCATAAATTGAAGCTTTCTTGTAAGATTTCTTATTTGTAATTTTTCTTTATTTCTTAACTTTTTTTGAAAAATCAAATCTCATATATAATAATTTTTAAAATTGTTAGATACTTTATAGAAATAAAATATGGAACCTAATAACTTGGGTTATTAACGGAGATGGCAAAATCGGTATGACCTACTTTTGACCCTGCCCTGGCATGTGACCTACCTGTTATTTCTAAAACAACATCGTTTTGAAAATTTTTATCTTTAAAAAATAAATGGCGGGTTGAGCTGGACAGCCCGAGTTACCCTAGCTGTTGACATTCCTAATTTTTTTTTAGTCTCGAGTAAATTTTAAATGCTATATACATGATATATCTTGTATCTTTATTCTTCTTGATTTTATTTATTTTATCATACTGTAATTATATTCAACTCTTTCACAAGGAAATGATGATCGCCCTTGAATATGCTTTTTATGTGACTTAACAATCAAAGCATCCTTCCTCTATTTAAAATCATCTTTAATTGAATTTAATTTACTTTCCTAAAATTGTCCTTAAATTGCATCACACATGATTATTAACAATATAAAGTATCGAGACCTTGAATTAAGAAAAAGAAAAGAGTTCTAGCTGTATATTATGAGACTCATTTAACTTCTAAGGCATGATACAATATAAGTTAAGATCTTAATTATGTTAATCCTTTTCTATGATCGATTTTATACATATGGTAGGAGTCATGTATTACCATACTGACTCCCTTTTATTTAGAGTGGATTTCTTATATTCATAGACAAATATACTGCTCAATTAATCGCTTAAATTAATTTCTTTATGTTTATTATCTAAGATGACATTTATGTCTCGTTTGGTAACTAATAATGTAGGAATTAGAATAAAAAATTGATAAGGAATAGAAAGAAGGAATAGAATTGCTGATTATGTATATTTGGTATGCAATCACTAGAAATAGGATTGAACAGGTGAAGAGTTATACTACTCTTTGGTATCAAATACTAGGAATAATAAAGATTTTTTACTTATATTTGATTATTATATGATTATTTTTGTAAGCCATTAATTAAAATATTTTATATTTAATAAATAAATGATTAAAATTATTTTTAATTATTCAATAAATTATTAATTTTCAAACAATTGTGAATAATTTTTCTTATACAAATAAAATTAAAAATTATAAAGAACTTGTACTATGATATAACATCAAAGGAATAAAATAAAATAATTATTAAATAAAGTAATGTCAAATTTTGATAATAATATCTCAATAAGAATCAACCAAAATGATGTATTATTTAAGTAAAGTTATTTTAAATTAGATTATGTAATATCATATGATCGTTGAGATAACTTAAGTATGTCTCAAGCAAACAATACCTTGTAATCCTCGAGAATATTAAAAGAGACTTTAAACTTTTTATCATCTTCACCAATTAGTCCTTTTGCTTTAACCAACCCAATTGATGAAAGTCTTCCAACTTCTTTCAACATATCAAATATTTGAATTATTTTCTCACCAATATCTATAGAAAGAGCAAATACTTTTTTCATATCATTTAAAGACGAAGTATATTCATATAAGGTTTCAACCAAGCTTTTTATATTGTTTGACAGCTCTGAAAGTTTTGTATAAAGTGGATTCATGCTTTCTTTTTCTAGTTCAAATGGTGATGTTGAATTGTTTTGAATTACACATTCTTCATCATTTCCAATATTTGACTACATATTATTGACATTACGACTTGTTTCAATATTATTTTCATTTTCGCTTATAAATAAGTTGAATTCTTCATTTTTCCTCTCCATTTTTTTAGTTGGAAAATGTTTAAATACACTATCTTTCTTCTATATGTGAAACTTTTTTAATGTATTCCCTCTTTTTTTTTTGCAACAAATTGTAAGGAAATTGGAGAGGTTAACAACCTCAAAATCCTTTAGGTATAGACTTCATGTAGGTTAAAAAAATTTCGACAACAATTTTATAACTTTTAATGTGAGTTTTAGTCATCCTACACTAGTTTATAGTTGGAATGTATATTGTGACTGTTTGGGACAATAAATTGAAGTAATGAGAAAATTAAAAAAAGAAGAAACGGTGGCTGAAAAGATGAGAAAAAAAGATGAGGTAGGAGGAGAAGAGAGCTTGAAGAAGAGAGTAATTGAGGAAAATTTGAGTTGTATTAAGGGGCAAAATAGGAAATGTAAACATTTAAGGGTAAAATTGGAATTTAATCCCAAGAAGAGTATTTTTATATTAATAAAAACAAATGAGGGTAAAATATGATTTTTAATAGTTAAGGATATTTTAGTAATTAAGGTGGTTAGGTTAAGTAAGCATTTTTTATAACTAATAATAAAGTAGAAAAGTGAATAATGTTGTATTATTAAGTGTAATTGAGTTGCAAAATTTTCTTAAATTAGTCTAATAGAATTTTATAATGTCTAGGTCCAAAGGTTGGATTAATGAGTAAATTAGACTATCAATTAGTTGAGTCTAAAATTTAGGTAATGATAACCTTAGACTGTACTCTTAGAATAGTGTAGGTTCTTGAAACTTTGAATTTTTTATTAATAAATTATTTTATAGCGAATCATAATTTGAATTAGTCATTAATTAAATTAATGATTAGTAGTTACATATATGGTTTTTTAAAACATATGAATTACGTTTTTTTATTTCACATATTTTAGTATTGTACACATGTTTTAATCACTTGACTAATTCCTACATATATATATATATATATATATAAAGTTATTTGATTTTAAGAGTATGATCAGTTACCTTTAATAAGTATTGGATAATTGTGGTATAAGAGTGTTTAGCACATGTAATGTTTGTAGTTTGTGCAAAAGGATTTATTGATGGATACCCTCCCTTATTCCATAGATAAAGTAGTTAAGGAGATTAGAGATGAAAAGGCCCTGAATGCGAGTGGAAATTGTAACACATCCAATGCTATAAGGTATATACCGGAATACTGTTATGACATTCTAGTACATTCCCTATAACAACGACGTGTTACCTATCACACTTTCACTTTATAACATGGCAATTAATCCAACTTAATCATGGCATCAACTAAATACAATAAGTCACCAAATTAAAAAAAAATTCCTCTTTTCATTTCATAAATTTGAATGTACATACATTGTAACTTTCAAAAATCTAGTGCGAAATTGAGTCTTGATTGAGGTTGGAGTACTACCAGAGACAGAAATCATGTCTTGATGTTTTTATAAAAACTGAATGGATATAGACTGAATTAGACAAAGGTATCTTCACGAAAGTTGTAATCTATTCTCTTATCTTTCAATTGGTATTAAGTTTGCAATTTTTAGATATTCGAGTTGAAAGTTATGAGTTGTACAATTTGAGGGTATGATCATGAACTAGCCAAAAGTTCAAGTATACACAGTCTGTGGTATTGTAGGCATAACTCATAGGATACTGAACCAAATTGAATGATCTTGGTGTCATTAGAAACTTAAGAGATAGCCGAACAATTTTTTAGAAGAAAGTACCTTTGAATTACTTCATTTTCATTATTAGATTGATCATGGAAAATTGACCCGAAAGTGTGTCTTAGGAAAAATCTGAATTGAAGAAATGAGTTATGAATTTTGATTTTTATGGTTTTATTG
>JAOQMS010000002.1:5667987-5696986 GCA_027563885.1 Erythroxylum longipes | reverse complement strand
TTTTAAGGGTACTGTCAGTTACCTTTAATAAGTAGGCAGCTTACCCTCGCCATAATTTTTTTAGGAGATAGTGAGATTTCTAATGACCTTAGTGCAAGTTATTAACATAGTAGAGTTTAGGTGGGGCCAACAGATTAAATTGAATAAAGTTGTTTTATTGTACATATTTTTTAATGTGACAGTTCTGGTTGTTATGTTTGTATAGAATACTTTTATGACTAACAAACATTCTTCTTTTTGGAAATAATGAGAATTTTGGTAATTAATGTTATTGAAAAACCGTAAGGGGTTGTAGTTTCGCAAACTTTCCAATTTGTTCCTAGCATAAACAAAAATCAGAAAAATTAAACTCAACAAAATAAATCAACGCTGGAAATTTGGTAACGCAGTTCGGCACTCCTTGCCTACATCTGCGGAGCCCTCACCCAGCTTAATAACTTTCACCGAAGTACAATAGATTTACCTACGGCTTTACTGAGCCGACACCACTCAACCCTTGACACTATCCCTCTACCTTACTTCCCGTGAAAAAATTTCACACCCAATAACACGACTGACTCGTGTTAACCTCGTCAGAGGATTTTTCTAACTACTTTCACTCAAACAATAATTAATAAAAAATAACTCAATTACTTAATCAACTAAGAACCGAAAGACAATATACTTGAGATAAAAGAAACAATAACTTTCTGAAAGGTTAAGCTCCACTGAAATAAATCTAAAAGTGGTCGCAACAATAATGGGCTGATTCACATAAACACTAACATGAAGCCACAGACCATATGCAGCCAACCAAACACAATTCAGCAAAATAATCACGTACAGATCCAAGAAGAACAAGTCTGGAAAATCAGAAATTAAATTATGATGTAACATTATCTCCTTAACCAATTAACCAAACCTTCCAGCACTTAATTAACCAAAACTTCCAGCAACGTTATCTCCTATCCCTCAAAGCCATAATCCCAAAAACCAACATGAGCTATGTTTTTCAAGTATGTCATTAATGTCCACTAAATAGCTGATTGCCAAAATTCCTAAAACCACATAAGCTATATTTTCAATGCCGCACACACTCATATGGACTCAATGCCACACACACACCTATTGCTTGATTTCCGTGCACACACACCAATTGCACACTAACATTTATTATCCCACCTTGACATAAGATATCCTTTTTCCGTTAATTCTTGGTAGGAGTTGAATTACTCAATTAAAGCAAGAGACTTGGAGAAGATTAACGCACACCACACTCAAGCACGCTTCAACGTTGGTCTTTCATATACCCATGAGATTTGTTTCAACTATGGAATAACACTCTTCACCGTCACATATATCTTTCAGCTCTCACACCACTGCAATCTTCTTTATCTTGACAATTAACGCCCACATATGAGAGATTAACTTCAGCCGTATGTTTTCTCCCTTCACAATTCATGCACACCCCACTACAACAGTTTTACCACACTTAGGATTCACATCAACTTCGTTTTTGCACGCTGACCTTTTTGATAGAATTCTACTGTAATTAGGAGATGTGCACAATCCCAGTTAAATTCAAAAACGCAACAACCTCATCCTTTTAATTTCATCAATCTATAAAACCCACAAATCCAGCAGTAATTTTCAACATATTCAGTCGTAAGATAAATCTAACATTACCATGATGATAGACTCCATAAGTTATATCTTATATGTCCAATTAAAATGTCAAAACTAAATAAAAGATATATGCAATATATCCTAACAATCTCCCCTTTTTTGGCATTTTTGTCACAAGTCTAGAACTCCAAATAAGTAATCATAATTGGAAATATAAAGATGAAATTCACAATGCTCCCCCTTAATTAAACATCAAGTTCCGAAGAACATCACAATTATCCAATCATCCAAATTTCTCCCCTTGGGATAAAAAGATGTCAAAAAGCACGATGAATAGTCACGCATATACCCTGAAATCTCCCCCTGAATAGAACATTTACTATAAACAATTTGATGTCTCCCCTTTGGGATAAAACAGTATCAAAACGCATAATCAAACTAGCGGGAGAATTATAAGCACACCAAGAAGACAAATTACCACCTTCAAAACACTGAGAGATATACCCAAAAGAGAGAGAGATACCCAAGAGAGAGATCCATACTGATGATAGAGCTGAGGAGTCTTCGGTGGAGCCAAATAGAAGTCACAATGCAAACTACTAAAAAAGATGGGACGACAATGGCAACGTAAAACTAAAGAACTAAAGAAAACAATTTTTTTTACTTTTCTTTTCTTTTTTTTTTCTTTTTTTTCTTTTAATTCAAAAATGTAAAGCACACAGTCCCGATGCTCTTCGAACAAATTCAAACCTGGGCTTATTCCTCGTCAAGTTATATCGGTCATCGGTTTCTTCTTCATAAATAACTGACTTGTCATCTGTTTGACCAGTTACTTTACAAACAATAACTAACTGTGAATCTGTACAATTTCTTGTTTTCTCTTTACTACGTTTTTGTGCTTGTACTTGACCCTTTCTAATCCAAGCGTGCTTCGGTACCATGGACTGCTGCTAGAAATTTAATAGAGAGTGTCTAGATTTTCAGTTTTGGCCCCTTTGAAACATCATTTGCAGCATCGTGTAGCATCTTGGCCTTATGTGCCCGATAACTCCGCAAAAACGACACGTGGGTACAAATCTTCGAATCTTTCTCAATGTTCCTTCTTCTCGGACAAATCTGGACATATCATTTTTCTCCTCATTCACCTTAGAGCATTCTTTCTTATAGCCAATGCCTTGCAGATCCCCTTTAACCTTACTGATTTCGATCAACTTTTCTAACTTTTCCGTGTTTCCATTCAACATTCTCAAGCCCTTTTCAGTACTTGCTAACTTCAGTCTGGCTTCACCGAGCTCATATAAAGCTACCATCAATTTCTTTTCTAACTCTTGGATGGTGTTCTTCATAGAGAGATTCTCTTCCTTCAATCTTTCATTCTTTCTACATTTATTCACCCATTTTTCATACATAGCTTTGTGAGGCTCATAAATATTCTCCTTTTTCTCACTTGAACTACTTTCATCACTTTCATAATCTGAAATTAAGCTTTGAGTTGAATCATTTGCGTTTTTCCCAAAATTTTTATATTTTCTCACTTTTTCATCTTCAGTTACTTCCTTCTCGGTTACTGTTAAACAAGTAACTGGACTTTTGCTATGCAACGCAACTAACTCAGCATCATTAGTGATTTTTTCTTCACTACCATATTCACTCTCGGATTCATTCTTACTCCAAATACCAATAAAGGGTTTTCTTTTTCTCTTCTTCAAAGTGTTTGCACGCTCGGCTTGAATGTATCCAAAGCCTTGACACTCATGACACTGGATTTTCTTCACCTTCCTTTTACCCTTTTGAGCTTTGACTTGTTGATTTAGATTAGTATTCAATGAGCTTCCACCATATTGTCTAAATTCGGATTTGTCCTTTTTCATTCTTTTCAGCCATTTGCCAAAGTTCCATGTGAGTAGTACCAAGTCCTCTTTTTCGTCAAATTTCTCTTCTGCATCATTCACACCTTCACCAGTCTCAACTTGTAACATCAGTCCTTTGCTTCTTTCTTCCTTGCCCCTTAAGAGATTCATCTCAAAATTTATAATGTTCACGAAACTAGGATCTGCATCAACTTGCTAACAAATTCTGAAACGATGACCCGCTCTGATACTAATTGAAAAACTGTAAGGGGTTGTAGTTTCGCAAACTTTCCGATTTGTTCCTAGCATATACAAAAATCAGAAAAATTAAACTCAACAAAATAAATCAACACCGAAAATTTGGTAACGCAGTTCGACACTCCTTGCCTACATCTGCGGGGCCCTCACCCAGCTTAATAACTTTCACCAAAGTACAATAGATTTACCCAAGGCTTTACTGAGCTGACACTACCCAACCCTTGACACTATCTCTCTACCTTACTTCCCGTGAAAGAATTTTACACCCAATAACACAACCGACTCGTGTTAACCTCGTCAGAGGATTTTTCTAACTACTTTCACTCAAATAATAATTAATAAAAAATGACTCAAGTACTTAATCAACTAAGAACTGAAAGACAATATACTTGAGATAAAAGAAAGAACAACTTTCCAAAAGGTTAAGCTCCACTGAAATAAATCTGAAAGTCGTCGCAACAATAATGGGCTGATTCACATAAACACCAACATGAAGTCACAGACCATATGCAGCCAACCAAACACGATTCAACAAAATAATCACGCACAGATCCAAGAAGAACAAGCTTGGAAAATCAGAAATTAAATTATAATGTAACGTTATCTCCTTAACCAATTAACCAAACCTTCCAGCACTCAATTAACCAAAACTTCCAGCAACGTTATCTCCTATCCCTCAAAGCCATAATCCCAAAAACCAACCTAAGCTATGTTTTTCAAGTGTGTCATTAATGTCCACTAAATAGCTGATTGCCAAAATTCCTAAAACCACATGAGCTATATTTTCAATGCCGCACACATTCACATGAACTCAATGCCACACACACACCTGTTGCTTGATTGTCGTGCACACACACCAATTGCACACTAACATTTATTATCCCACCTTGACATAAGACATCCTTTTGCCATTGATTCTTGGTAGGAGTTGAATTACTCAATTAAAGCAAGAGACTTGGAGAAGATTAACGCACATCACACTCAAGCACGCTTCAACGTCGGTCTTTTACATACCCATGAGATTTGTTTCAGTTATGGAATAACACTCTTCACCGTCGCATATATCTTTCAGCTCTCACACTACTGCAATCTTCTTTATCTTGACAATTAACGCCCACACATGAGAGATTAACTTCAGCCGTATATTTTTCTCCCTTCACAATTCACGCACGCCGCACTGCAACAGTTTCACCACACTTAGGATTCACATCAACTTCGTTTTGCATGCTGACCTCTTTGATAGACTTCTGCTATAATTAGGAGATGTGCACAATCCCACTTAAATTCAAAAATGCAACAACATCATCCTTTTAATTTCATCAGTCTATAAAACCCTTAAATCCAGCATAAATTTTCAACATATTCAGTTGTAAGATAATTCCAATATTACCATGATGATAGACTCCACAAGTTATATCTTATATGTTCAATTAAAATGCCAAAATTAAATAAAAGATATATACAATATATCCTAACATATATGCTTTGGGAATAATTTGGATAATTGTGGTATAAGAGTGTTTAGAACGTCACATGTAATGTTTGTAGTTTGTGCAAAAGGATTTATTGATGGATGTCCTCCCTTATTCCATAGATAAAGTAGTTAAGGAGATTAGAGATGAAAAGGCCCTGAATGCAAGAGGAAACAATCTTGAATTCCCTATATAGGTAGCAACAAAGGTTGTCCATTTAAGTTTATAAAGCTAAGGTTCGTGGTTGACAAAGGAAGAAGTGCAATTCAAAGCTCCAATTGATAAGTAAAAGCTTCCCAAGTAGAGAGTTTCTCTACTTGGAAAGTAGTGTGCATTTAATAATAACATTGCAAAGTAGGAATGTGATGATAAAAAGGCACGACAGTGAGCTTCTAATCAATAGGAATGTGATGATAAGTGAAGAAATGCTCAATTTGGAACAACCAACCCAAAATATTATCTCCTAAGAAATAGGGAGTTTCCAATTTTAGGGTGTTTTTGGGTATGTAATGTAGGCATCCCACAATGGTGTGAATGAGCAAGCATGCTGTAATAGGTGAGAGGTTGACGGAGTAAGAGTGGAGGTGGAGCCAATGGCTTTTCCATTTTGGTCAATTTGACCATCATGTCAGCTATGACAGTTTATTAAGAAGATAGAGCTTGTGGTTAGAATGCTGCTAGCCATATTTTACAAAGAAGGTTGATTTTGGAGATAATTGAGGTATATTGGGCAAACTGGTCAACAATCTTGGATAATTATTTTTTTGGTTAACTTGGATCTAGTTATCACTCTTTCAATCTAAAGATGTCAATGGGTCAGCCTAGGCTTGAGCTTGGACCCAAGCTACTCCTGGTTTGACCTTTAGTTGGATACTCCTAAGCTGGCCAGTGGTCCAAATTGGCTCATCCTTTTTTTTTAAAAAAATTACAAAACAACGTTGTTTTTGTTAACTCAGGCCAAAATCAGGTAGGGCAAGGCCGAGTCAAAATTGTTATCCCGCTTCAGCCATTTTTCTCTCCACGAAAGCATCAAAATAATGACACTAGTTAGAAAATATCTCACTAGGTGATGTTAGGGATTTAGGCTAAAATTGAGAGCTGCAGAATCAGGAAGGAGGAGAGAG
The DNA here is from genome assembly GCA_027563885.1 of Erythroxylum longipes. Lineage (NCBI taxonomy): Eukaryota > Viridiplantae > Streptophyta > Magnoliopsida > Malpighiales > Erythroxylaceae > Erythroxylum > Erythroxylum longipes. Next base: position 5,690,677 of record JAOQMS010000002.1, on the reverse strand, counting down.
TAAGAAAAGTAAGAAGAGAGAATTTAGAGAAAAAAAGTTGAGAAAATACTCGTCTGCCTTACTATTCATTAATACATCATTATATAATTAATTTATAACAGAAAATCCTAACAATTCAAATTTAGCCATAACCACCAAAACACTAAAACAGTCCGAACAACTTTTGCACATGATTTTGGTTTTTAGTTGACATTCTCACACAATCCCATATTTGGTTGGCATTTTGAGTCATTGACCCGTCCAAAAGTTTTTCAAACAAAATTAGGAGTAGACACAGCTGGGCTGGGTCCGTTTGTTAGGTTGAACAGATTGCTTGACTTGGACTTCTATCAATGTGCTTTATTGTTTTAGTGTTAATATACATGTACATAATAATGAAATGATCCAAACTTCTAGTTGAAAGAGGTATAGACAGATTTAAATTGAATCTTGGTGTTAAACAAGTACGTTGCAAATGCTACTCTGTTAATGACCAACTACAAAATGGATATGAAGTCCAGATGAAAGCTTCCAGGCGTGAATATTTGAATTTGAGACTGTTTATTTGTTATGGAGCCTCAAATCACAAGGTCCAATTTCAAAACTATTGCCAAGTGATAAGGATTTTAGGAGATTCACACCTCAAAAGTTAGTTTGTGGGAGTGGAGAACTTAAAATCCTTATAAATCTCACACTAATTTTTTATTTAATCAATGTGGGATCCAAGTCTCATACCTTACAATTAGATCAAACCATAATATTGGTCTCCTCATAAAGACCAATGATCTCGTTGATTACGGCTGACACTTCCAGATCACCACTCTATGAGTCATCATTCTAAGATTTTTGTTGGTCATCGCTAGCATTCCTAGACCACCACTCTGTAGACCATCACTCTAAGATCGACTCTGATACCAATTAATAAGAACTTTAAAAAAGCCACATTTTAAAATCTAACTTATGAGGATAAAAAGTTCAAATTTTTTATAAATCTTACGTCATTTTTTTATTTAATTAATGTTATATTCAAATCTCCTACCTTGTTTAGCGTGAAATTTATAAAAATTTTGAAGTCTTCGCCCTTATAAGTGAACTTTTTGGGGTGTGACTTTGTTACAGTACTTGTCACAAGTCATTGACATTTGCCACCATATGGATACTCTTTCCCCGCTCTCCTCCACGTGTAAACAAATTCTGAAAGCGCTCACTCTTGAATCCTCAAGTACACAGTAAATCCAAAACTCTCTCTTTCAAGCATTTCATCGGCCACTTACTTAAGTGGTGACTCAAGATATCACGTCTAGTTTATATACAAATACAATACAGAACGTATGGCTTTCTCCAAGCTTTTGATTGCCTCACTTCTCACGTCCCCTTTCCTGTTACTTCTCGTGGAAGTAAGACTTACGTTACAAGATCCAATTTCAAGACTTTAATCAACTACCCTTGCCCTTCACTCAGCCTCATTTGACAAAGAATAGTCTGAAACTTTGGATCTGTTTAAGTTTGACGTCGTCTTCACGTGATCAGGCATAACATAAAAATTTGAGACTGATTATTCAACTACACTAGGCCTTGATTACCTCCCGGCCGGCGGTTTAGGCTTCGCTGCCTTTTTACACAACCCGAATATTTCTTGTGTCAAAGGTATGTGACGAACCACCACAAGCTGCCACGCCAAAAACCCCCCTGTGTTACCATAAACCAAACACACATTAAAATTCCTAAAGACCAAGAGACAAACTCGGAGACACAGGGAGAGATACAAATGGATAAGAAGGCGACAGGAACCAATAAATTTGGGTTTCACCAATTAGAAATTATCTCTGACGAGCTTGATGAAGAAGAAGAAGAAATAAAGCCGAAGAAAATCTGAGCCGGTGACAGCCTCGGACGACGACACGGCATAAGTCAAAATGGATCTTCAATTAATTAAAAAGCCCGGACAATTGGGCCCCACAAAAACATTCGGTTAATTTATTATTCTAATTTAAGTAAACAATTCCAATCTTATGTGTATAGATTTTTAAAATATAACTGAATCTAACCGCCATCACGTCCACTGGGTGTTCACTCGTCACATTCGAGCGCCACGTGTACTCTTACTTGAAGTTGGATGTGGAAACCCCAAGGCTCTCCCCGCCAAACCTACACATAGTCCAGATTCAGCTTCCACTAACACGCGGCACGTCCATTTCACACGCGTCTCCGTTTATATATTTGTATCAGGCATAATCAGTATATATGGTAATCTCCATTACAGGCTACAGCCAGATCGTTTAGCAAGGTTTCGTATTTCGTCTAATTTTGATGGAAGCCAACGGCAACGCGGGGAGAGTTCGTTATTTGAGGTGTAGCTTCTTCAGGAAATGTTGCCGCTGCTTTTGTTGCTGTTACACCTTTCCTTAAACTCTTTGTTGTTTGTTTAAATCCAATAAGGGTTTTGGTCTTATGGATTTGACACGATCCCAATCGGGCTTCTCTCTCGGGTTCAACTCTCATGTTACATCGCCGGGTCGGATTCCCTTGCAATTACTCAACGACGAGAAGGAGAACGTCACGATAGAGAACGACGATGACGACGATCAAAACGAAGGCCACCAACAGTTCAGCTTATTGGGACACCAGCTTTGTCTGAAGAGGAAAAGAGATGGCCAAAGGTCGTCGTGTCCACCGAACTCTCCGAATCGGGCTGCTGTTCACGTGGGTCTCGACTCTCGACAAGCCACGGTTCGTGGGTGGGGTAACCAGGCGCTTCCTGTTGCTGATCCAGAAGTTTATGAAATGATGGAGAAAGAGAAGGAAAGACAGTTCAAAGGAATTGAGTTGATAGCTTCAGAGAATTTTGTCTGCAGAGCGGTTATGGAAGCTTTAGGCAGTCGCTTAACGAACAAGTACTCTGAAGGATATCCCGGTGCCAGGTGTTATACTGGTAATCAATTCATTGACCAAATCGAGTCACTCTGTTGCAATCGCGCGTTGGCAGCATTTGGGCTTGATTCTGATAAATGGGGAGTGAATGTGCAGCCATATTCATGTAGCTCGGCGAACTTTGCGGTATATACTGGACTTTTGTCGCCGGGGGATCGGATTATGGGGCTTGATTCTCCTTCAGGGGGGCATTTGAGTCATGGGTATTGTATTCCAGGAGGGAAAAAGGTGTCTGCTTCCTCGATTTATTTTGAGAGTTTGCCTTACAGAGTGGATCCTCAAACTGGGTATATTGATTATGATAAGATGGAGGAGAAAGCAGTGGACTTTAGGCCAAAGATACTTATTTGTGGAGGGAGTTCGTACCCTAGGGAGTGGGATTATGCAAGGTTCAGAAAAGTTGCTGATAAGATTGCTGCTGTTTTAATGTGTGACATGGCTCATATTAGTGGTCTTGTGGCAGCTAAGGTTTGTGATGAACTTAACTTGAATTTGCTTTTGGAAGACTTTTAACCACGTAGTATATTTAAATTTCTCAGCAAATTTTGTATGCTCTGAATTTTAGGATCCTAGGTATCCTGAAATTGTTTGTGGATTACGGAAAATGTTAAGTTAGGTTCTGGTGGTTGTGATAAGTGATGTAGGTTTTGGCTGCTTAGTGCATGTTTTATCGTTGGTTAAAGGCTTGAGAGATTAGCTTGTAGTTTATATTTAAACCAATTTTAAATGAAAAATTTGGAGCGTAGAAATGTCTCACTGAGCATGATATGGTTGGATGGATGAACTCTCCAGGCACATTTACGTCCCCATGTTCTTTTCTTATCACTTGATGTTTGTCTATGATGATTTGTTTTCCTTTCCAAATTTTCACATTCTTGGTGCTTATCTATCGGATTCTATGTTTTGAAGAAAAAAGAATGCTTCTTCCATCAGTTTCTAGAACCTGAACTATCATAATTCTTGAATTGATTGTTTGTCTAATTCTTTTCATAAAATGAATGTAACAAATAGTCATAAACAGGTTTTGACATTTATGACAAAATTATGTTGCGACTTCATTAAAGTAATTCAGGAAGATGGTTCTACCAATGGCGGATGTGTTGACTGAATTTCCGTAAGTGCCAACTATACTGAGTTCCTGGACAGTTGTTCTTCCTTTAAAGACTTGGTGCATTAACTGGGTTTACATGATATTGTTTGTAGCTAAGTTTGACAGTGACTGAGTCTTTGGCTATGATTTTTTAATCTTGTATTAGTAAAACTAGATAATCAATTTGAAGCTGACGAACTTATGAGCCGCAGTAGTTATGGTTGTTCTTTATTCACAGTCTTGCAACACTTATCTAGATTTAGAACTTTTAAGTATTGTTTTGATTGAAGTGATTTGCTTCTTTTTGTTATTGTATTGAGATTGAGCTGTTCTAAACAGTTCGTGATGATAAAGTAAAGTAGTTTTTCTTTCCATCTTCCTTATTTCTGTATATGTGTCATGAGTTGATGAGAACAAATTTTTATATTACTTGATAATTATTATACCTTCTTAATTCATATTGTTTGGATCATATTTTGTGCAGGAATCTGCTAATCCTTTTGACTATTGTGATATTGTTACCTCAACAACTCACAAAAGTCTTCGGGGTCCCAGAGGAGGAATTATTTTCTACAGGAAAGGCCCAAAGTCAAGGCCGCCAGACATGCTTCTTAGTCTCAGTGATGGTAATGGCCATTATGATTTTGAGGAAAGGATAAACTTTGCAATCCATCCATTACTACAAGGAGGTCCTCACAATAATCACATTGCTGCTCTTGCCATAGCCTTAAAGCAAGTGGCTTCTCCAGATTACAAAGCATATATGAAACAGGTAAAGAGAAATGCTCAAGCATTAGCTGCTGCTTTGCTGAGAAGGAAATGCAGATTGGTGACGGGTGGTACTGACAATCATTTGCTAGTTTGGGATATAACTTCTTTAGGGTTAACAGGTACAGTTTGACATCCTATCTCTGAATAAATATATCGGAGAATGAGTGATTGTTTATTTATTGGATCTGTAGTATTTCTGCATTTGCTGTCTGCTATTTTGTTTTCTTTGACATGAATGTGCATGTCATTTTCTATTTCTATTTCTATTTCCTTGATGGACTACGGAACATGTTCTGAAGTTTCTGAAATAATACTTGTATGGTGACTCTGAACTGTGAAGTTTCTGTGAATTTCAGAGACGTCATAGGTTTGGAAGTTAATGAAGCAGTATTTTTAGCTTGTGACGCTTTTCTCCGTATCATTAGTCTTCATGACTAGGTTGTATAGCTAGATGTTACAGTAATTTGTGGCTGTGCTTTTTTGGTAGTATTTTGAGCCTTCTTATTGAAATAAGTTTCATTTCAGCTGTCTGAGTTCTCTACCTGAATTCGGCAGACCTGAATTTATGGTGCAACCCTCACATTTCGATCTCCTTTTCGGTTGTTGGATTTTATTGAGAATCAATTGGTATACAATGTTGCATTTCATGAGTGCACTTTTTATTTCTTCCATCAATTTAAACTGCACAGATGTGGTTAGTTGCTCTTTTCTCTAGGTGCTTGTGTTAATGACATTGATTGTCTAATTCAAGATATATTCCAATGACCAAATAATCAATTCAATAATCACATTCTCCTGTTGTGCATTTCCAACCTCTCCAAGTTAAATGATTATTTTTGCTGCTTTACTATAGTATTACATTAATTCAATGTACTTGATATAATATGTTATTGGTCCAAGCAAGGAAATTGCTCAGACCAAATGTTGATTGTTTAAATTATCCAATTTACTCAGTACTCAAATTTAAAAATCAATATGTTCTATTTAGCGACACTTATTTTCAGTTTAAATGATGTACTACTTATTCAGTCTGATTTTTGATCTACGTTTGTGTTTGAATTCATTTTCTGGTTAAATGAGTATTGAAATACAAGGTCCAAATAATATTGCTGTATCTATTAAGTTTTGGCCATAAGTTGCTTGTAGGACATTTGTCTGTGTTGATAGGGTTCGTGAGATTGTAAGTTAGGATTTATGTGACGAACAAATGTTTTTCCCAATCTTGGAACATCAAAGTTGTACATATGTCAACATTGAATTATTAGTGTGATTATCTAAAGTTCCATTTTAAGAATGTTTATTATCTCTTCTTTTTACTGTATTCAATGGGCACAGTGACAGCTTTGGTTCTCTGAGAAAAAAAATCCTCTTTTTGCTTCAATGTATCCTAATTCTGGATGAGATAGTAAGGATGATAGCAAACTTCTATGCAGGATTACATGCAAGGAGAAGAAAATTAGGATACATTATGGAGTTCCTTCCTAAAAATTAGTCCTAGTTATCTTTTTTTTGACACAGTTTTATAGAGACAGATGATTAAATCCTTTTCTCCCATCTACTTCACTTTTTGAGTTGTTATATAGATGGGTTTTAACCCTTTGATGTGATATTATTCTCACTGTTGTAAAATGACGACTTTTGGAGCAGCAAACATCTACCTTTATGGTTTATATCGGGGATTGCAAATGGTGATTTCACAATTAGAGTTGTTAATTAGAGTTATGGTTGAAAAAGTTGAAAATAGCACGATTGTGTGGTCAGTTTCCTTGTGCTTGCTCTAACATTGCATTTGTGTTATTCTCTTTAGGCAAAAACTATGAGAAAGTATGTGAAATGTGCCACATCACCCTCAATAAAAGTACTGTCTTTGGAGACAATGGTGCTATATGTCGTGGAGGAGTCAGAATTGGTGAGTACTGACAATGTAATTTTACATCTCTACAACTAGTCCTTGCACATATCGATTTATGTCTACTAAGTGGATGTTGTAAATATTTTTGGATTCCTGAAACAAACTTGTACCTAATTCAAAGTGGACTATATTTTTAGCTTGTGGCCACGGTACCTTGACTGACGCTTTTATTGAATATCTCTTTCCTCCCGAACTCCAAGCTATGGTTGTTCTTTTTGTAGTAATAAATTCTATTCTGTGTTGTTAACATATTCTTTTTCAGTTTCCTGTTAGTTCGTTTTTCTTTTCTTTTTCAGGCACTCCTGCCATGACATCAAGAGGTTGTTTGGAGGCTGATTTCGAGACAATTGCAGACTTCCTTCTTAGGGCAGCTCAGGTAACGAGTGTTGTGCAGAGGGAACATGGAAAACTCCATAAAGATTATCTCAAGTGTCTACAGAGCGATAAAGATATTATTGAGCTGCGAAACCGGGTAGAAACGTTTGCTTCTCAGTTTGCTATGCCGGGATTTGACATTTGAACTTGTAGAAGAAGCAACTTGCAAACTTTTATAGGTTATTTTCTCACTTCCTCAGTTCCTTGATGAAGTAAAGTTTCAGCGAAGTAAGCCTTGTTGCCCCCATACCCTTGTTCACTTATCATTGATATGTTGTATATGTGAATTGTTTGGATCTGTTGCCAAAGGTTGATAGTCTCAATTCCTTAAACGTGTCTTGTATATATATTTGAAAACTAGATGAACTATTTATAAGCGTGAGGGCTCTGTTAAATTTCTCTGTTTGATGAGGCGTGATGCTCATTCCCATTTGTGTGGATAGTTAAATCTACTTTGGAAGAATACCCGTGTTTGTGTTTCCACGATTATGACAGTGAAGCAGGTTTTGTGCGTCGCAAGTTGTTGTGTTGGTCTATGTGCTTGCCATCCGACCAGTCCTGTGTCTTATACAGGATTCGACGCATCCAGCATAGCAAAGCAGCGTTCCATTGTTTTCGGCGGCGAGTAGAGCGTGTATGGCTACTTCCTTTTCGTGCATGTAAAGAGTAGTCCCAAAGTCCGATTTGCATTAGCTTTTTGTCCTCTTTTGTTGTTGAGAGCAACATGAGGTTGGGAGTTTGTTTGTAGCTGAAAATCTTGATTTTGTTGTTAGAATTTGTTGTTGGGGAATGGGAGGACATGATTGCGGGTTATTAATAATTAAAGGCTGGTTATGGCGGTTTAAAGGGCAATCATCATTTTTACAAGAAGGAAGCAGCCCACAGCTTTACTTTTGTTTCAGCCAACCATTTAACCTTTTACTGCCAGGAAAATGTTTTCATTCCTGCTCAACTTTATCGTTTTCACCCGGAGTTTTGTCGGTACGTCTTCTTCCTGTATTTGTGTCCACATTATATTATTATTATTTTCTTTTGGACAAACAAATCATAATTTTTATATGGAACCCTTGAGGGGAGGCAAGGCATGAATTTCTGGCAAGGGACAAAAAGCATGAGATACGGTTAGAAAGTGACCCTCCCAGATTTCCTGTATTTTTATAGTTTCCTAAGGCTAAGGGAAAGAGAAATAGCTACAACATAAACCATTTTTATAAATTATCAGACACAGGAAGGAAACAGGTGTTCTCTTAATCATCAACCCCATTGCTTTCACAAGTGAAACCGAGTCAGACAAAACCCTTTCTTCCCAATTCCAGTACAAAGAGCGCAGAGAGTCTGCTGCTTTTCAACATTAAAGTTAAAACCCAGGAATCTCACAGTGCCTCTCCCCTACTCCTAAGCTTAAAAGCTCCCCTCTTTTTCATCATTATTCACCAACTAGAATGATTAAGCCATTTTCACTCAACCACTGCAGACAAAAGAAAACATTACAAGAGGAAATTTGAAAGAAAAAAAACGCAATAAACAATACAAACTAACAAGATTGAAATCCCTGACGTTCCCTTTCTTCCCTTGAGATAATTTGATAAGAAGCTTCCTTTCTTTTTAAGTCCATTATAACTAATCATGATCTAACAAACAAGAAGCTGTTGTTTGTTTCTTGTTAATGGAAATCAGAGTAGCAGCTTGGCCTTTCGTCATTATCTCTTCTCAACCCATCCACCATTTTCTTAAGCTCTTTCCATTCCAAATCACTTTTGTCTACGGTCTTTTCTTTCCAGTCAAGGTGTCTACTTCCTTCCCTGTTGTTTCATCCCAAAGTTTTTAACTAAAGTAACTGTAAATAGATAAACCACAGGAGGGGGAAGGAAAGATTAAAAGGAACAGTAAAAATATTTAAAAATAATTTTTTTAAAGGGAAAATTTTAGAGAGAATGGTTTTAGGGGTACAATGCAACAACTCCAACAACTGCTTTACTACTTCTATGTTTTTTTTTTCCTCCCCCAATTTCAACCAGTTCTGTTACTCATCTCTCTCTTTCTTTTTTTTAATTTTATCTATGACTGCAAAAGTCTAAAAGCTTCTTCCTTCCTTCAACTATCTCATCAAAGAAATCATCAAGCTGTCCAACGATATTCTCAACTCCAGATCTCAACACCCCAAAACAGCCTCTCAAGTTCTCTACTCTTTCTCTTATATCTTCCTCTATTTCCCAATCCACCACCATCCCTTGGCCACATCTACTCTCCAACTCTGCTCTAAGCTCCTCCATAGCCATCTTGGACCTCATAAACTCAAAAAGTAGAATTCCTGGTCTCCCATTTATCTGGTTTATCTCGGCTGCCACTCTCTGCTGCAATCTCGCTGTTGAGATCATGAAAGCTGATCCGAAGAACAAACATCCTTCGTACCCTCCTCGTAAAAAACTGGATTCTGGCCAACAATACACCAGCCCATATAGCAAGATCATTAGAAGCAAAGAGCTAACATTTCTCATTGCATATAGAACCCCTCTAAAACCATTGAATCCGTTGAGCTTTGATTCAATCCCAACCTTCTCATCAAATCGCAAGGACAGAGGTTGGATTCTCGTCTCCATTAAGGCTCTATTCTCCTCTTCCAATCCGACGGCCTCTCTTCGACACCCAGAAATTGCCCGAATTACCTGTTTCAAGATGCAAACTTTTTATGTGAAAAAACTGTTAACTTTAAAATACCAGTTTTTTTTTATAGGAAGTAGAATCAATAACAGATTTTGGAGTGGGATTATTTCAGATGAACCTGGCGAGAGAGCTGAGGATTAAGATGACGATGATTGTCAAGAGTAGAAGTGATATTGAACCCAGCAGAGTAATAACTCTCCATGCCAGATATGCCAGATTTAAGAACATGACATGCCTCCCAAAGCTTGGAACTTTCGTCCATGTATTCATCGAGCCACTTTTCACCAACAGGCAAATGGAGTTTCTGGACGAGCAAGGTCAACTGAGAGTGGAAAGATCTTAGCAAAGAAAGTACCCTTTGGAGGAATTGGATTGACATGAAATTATTGGAAAGATAAACTCTTTCAAGATCATCAATTCCTCCGGTTAGAAAGGAGTAGAAACCATTGACAGAGTTTGTAGAAGAAGGATCCATCGTGAAGGGAGAGACTGTCTGCAGAGGCTTAAAAATAAAGCCCCAATAAAAAGTAAAAAGAAAATGAAGGAGAAGAGATGGTAATGCAAAGAACGAAGAAGGGTGAGGCAGAGAAAAGATTACAAAGATGGAGAGGGTATTTAAATCGAGAGAAAGTGAAAGCATAAAAGGAGAGAGGAAGTATGGAAGAGAAGGAATATCTTAGAAGCTCAGGTTTCTAAGGTTGAAAAGGATTGTTGGGAGCAATGATGGGTGTTTCCTATAGAGGGGAAAGGATGATTGGTAATATGCCATTTTCATTGTTTAATGGGCAGAAAGGAAGAGTACAAGAGAAAAACAAAAAAAGAGTTTCAAAATTAAGTAACCAAAAAGGAATACAAGTAAAGATGCAAAGAGAAAGGGGATGGGAAAAGATTGGCCAAAGACTCTATAAGAATGAATTTCCCATGAGTAGCTTTCCCATTTCTTCATCTTTGGTGCCCCCTTTCTAGTCCCTATTAAGCTTTACCCTAATCACTCTATGTGATTAATTATGTGCATGTTTTTTGCGTTAAGAGAGTGAAAGGTGCAAGTGGATAGGGCTATATATTGTTAATATATAGTTGGCAACTTCCATGATGATGGAGTGGAAGTTTATTGGGGTTGTGTGAAGTTTGACTGACTTGTTGACTCAGATTCTGCTTCAAATTCTTCTTCCATCCATCCTTTCCTTTCATTTGGATTACAGCTTTAGTCCTTCTCCTTCCTTTTGGATTTTAGTGCTATCCTTGGCTTATTCTCTTCCTCGAGCAACTGACTTCTGCTCCTCTACTTCCATCCCTTTCTATTGAAGTTTGGGGTCTTATTTTTCCTAGACAGGATACATATTTCTTGTTTTGTTCATCTTCTTAGGAATGGGTAAACTGTAATGATGAGTTTGTATCCAATATATAGTCTTTTTAGGCTTCATAGTTTTTGTCCATTTTTATTTTTATCTCAAGACAAATTGGATGATATGATTCATCCACAGCTTCCATTGCTCCTTTTGTGTATACTCCACTAATTTGATCCATCCAACCCATTCATTTCAGAAGAGCTTAGGACCCATCTGACGGCGAATCCAAAAGGGAAGAAAGATTTCATCACCTAGTTTATCCATTATTTGCTTATTTTATATTCTATGCACCCCTTTTTATTTTATTTTTGCATTTGACCAAATAGGTTACCAATGATTAGAGCGGACTTGATGGCTAATAAACTAAGAAAATAGAATTTGATTTTTTTTATGGGTCTACATTAAAATTTAATACTCTTATGGAAGTACTCTTGCTTTACTCTCCTATTAGTCCCATTTAAGAAACACCGATGGTTATAAAACTTGGCTGAGTGGTTCGGTGGGGGACCATGAAATCTTACTTGTATCGAGTAGTGTTAAGTTCCATGGAACTATGTAATGAAAGAGTGCTCGTGGGTTTTTGGAGAATGGGACATCTTAAGAGAATGTTGGTTTTTGTTTTTTATTTTCTCAAGATTTTCATTGGAAAGCGAGGAGGGAGCATTCTTTAAGGGCACTGATTTGGCCACCCATTATCTTTAATCTAGGCAGCACCACACTTAATCATCATATTTCAGAAGATAAGATTGCCCCTTTTAATTTCATAATCTTGTCTTTAACATGAATAATCGTATCGTATGTATACTTTGGGGTTTGAGCTGTATTTGATTCGGACAATTTGCCAACTACATACATCCTCTATGTACATCAGTCACCCCAAGATATCAACTTGATTATTCAGGGGGATGATACTGAATTTGCCAATTCCAAGCTCACAACCAAGAGGACCTTCTAAATAAATAGTTCTTAGGGCTGATGAACGACCATTCCCATCACGATCAAGTGCCTAAATAAACCACACTGAACCTTACAATTTGTATTAGTAAGTATAGCCTCTGCAGCAAAGAATGGAAAAAGTAGACTTCTCTTTTTCTCAAATATAGACATGAAGACGAAAATGGTCTCTGTTACCAACTCAAATCTTCCGTGCTCTTACTCCTATGCCTACCCTGTTTTATTGCATCTCAGCCATTTATTTTTGTAGGTCTCATAAAAATAAATGGCTAAGATACAATGAATAAGATAAGCATAGAGATAAGGGCACAGAGGATCACGTTCCTCCTATTACTAATTCCTTACTCGTCTCAAGGCAACTTTTTGGAACCATAAAAGAAACAAGAAATCATGCATGTTTCCTTTTTCTGCGTTCATCTATACGTTCATACTTCATTTCTTTGTTGATATTAATTATGAATTACATAATTTACAAATATCTCATTTAAAAGCTGTCTCTTTATTAATTAAAGAGAATATTGCGTATTATTAATGTAATAAGTAGTAGAGACTATATTACGTACCTAGAATCGGTCATGAAAGGATAAAAACGAAAGAATGCGAAACACTTGATTTCGGTTCCATCTAATCTTTAAATGTATTTTTCTACTGTCAAATGAGCTCGAATCTTTCCGAAACTTTTATAGAAAACGTTCACCAGCTCGTGATTTAGGCCTTTCTGTAATTTTCTTAATACACGGACACTTTTAACGGATCAGAGCTCTGAATGCTCGTGAATTACATAAGTAACTACAGGAGACCATAACTTATTTATATAACTTTCATATCAGGTTTTCCTATCACAAGGCCGATATAGACCCAGTCCACACTAAAAGAGATTCATTTTTACCCGAATTTCGACCCACTAATTTAGATCATTTATTAGGCCACTTTATTATCTTTATTTGGATCGAATTACGTAACTTAAACGATAATTTATTTAAAAACTAAATTACAATTAATAACTATCCACTGAACGAAAAATTGACAGAATTGTCCTTAGGGACAAAAATGTTTAATAATTAAACCTTTTCAGATTCCGTGTTTCAGCAAGATTTCTACTTAATTTTGTTGTTGTCATTATTATTATATAATTTACTAATAATTAAAGAAAAAAAAGTAAATAATTCAAAATTAGTACCTAAAATTAGAGTCGAACCTTATCAAAATAAATAGAGACGGTGTAGATGATTTATGAGCTCGTCAATTATGCTCTTATGGTATAAATTCGGAGTCTAAAGACGCCAAAACATCACAGCTCAAGAAATGCAGAGGAACTTCCTTTATCGGTGAAGCAAACAAAAGTGCTTGTAGAACTCCGAATATTTTCAGTAATATTAGGGTAGCTGTGGGTAGGTGGATGAGGTTAAGACTTGCTTGGTTATCTATCGCAATGGAGTTGCAATTCTAGAGAAAAAAAGGAAAACACAGTCCATCACTATATGCTCGATAAAGTCCGCCGTTAGAGCCACCGGAAAAATAAACATATTGAGTGGTTGAGTTTTGCCGGCGGCAATGATCCCTTTAAGATTCATCATAGAAAATTGCTTTTAGGTTATGTTTACTTGGGCGTAAAGTTTTTAACGAAATGTAATAGAATAGTTTATAATAGAGTAAAATGTAAATGAATGTAATATTAAAAAATTGTTATTTGGAAAGAATGGAAGGATTTTAATGTAATATAATAAAATATTGTTTACAATATAGTACAGTGTAAAGTTGTTTATTATTTGACATTTCATTCTAAATCTTCTGAATATGAAGTTTTTTATTTTTATTATGTATGGTATAATAAGATGTAATATAAAACCCTTCTCTTCCATCTCATCCCGTTCTATTATAAAATATCCTTTCGAAATAATATTTCATTCCATTCCATACCCTTTCGTTGCATTTGGACGAGTAAATTAAAGTTTACAGGCACTTCTCTGAAGAAAAACGTTGTTAACACTTGCCGAGCGGTAATGTTTAGGTTTGTTTTAGACCAGTGAGATCCTTTTGTTTAGTGTATTAAGTAACTTAGATGCCGAAGATTTGATATTGCTAAAAGTACTAGTCATAATCAATACCGTATTAAGTAAATCTGACTGTTTAGGAGATCTTGATTTGGAGTTTGGCATAGATGCCGCGCTTTATTTGGATTTGGCACTCTCAAAAGTTAATTAGAATAATTAGCTTTAATTTTAAATGATGCCTATCAATGTTTTAAAATTTTAAAATTAGAATTTTAACTTTTCTTTTAAAATTTTATAGATTAATCAATTATTGTTTGAAACAGCCTCTCTATTAATTAAGAGTACGATTGTGTATTATTAAACCTTTTCAGAATTCACGTATCAGCGGGATTCATATTAAGTATTATTGTTGTTGTAGATTAATCAATTATTTATGGAGATATAAAAGTGAAAATTTATATATTTTCTCATTAAATTTATATGTTATATTGCATATAATATACATAAAATGATATAAATGTTTATTCATAATACTTTTTAAATTGTAAAATATTATTATTAAATCACACATAATTATTAAATTTGAGATATCTTTTATAATAAATATTAAATTATTTTAACATTCTACTTGGCAATGAGTATAAAAAGAGAAGGGTATGGGTATCTTACTTGTTGGAGAAGAAAAGTTTGACAAAATTATGACTTAGTAGTTAGAGGGAATGATATTTATCTATTCACTTTAATTTATAATCGATGTCTTGATAGGAAAAACAAAAAAAAGGACAAATGACGAGCGAAAGATTATAAAATAAAATAAAAGAGAAAAGCCAACCTTAAGAATTAAACTTAGTAATTTAAATATGATATTGTATAAACATAACAATAAAATAAAAATATACATAAGAACTCTATAAGTTTGGGATCTAATAATTATAAAAAGAACTATTGAATAGATAACATATGTATAAGGTTACGTATGGAATAATTGGTAAGGTTACCCTTGTGTATGAATGACATTAAGTTGGACCGATTCAACCAGGTTTAAAATTTTTTTGAAAAATGAAGCCGTTTTATCTTTCTAAGTCTTAAGAAATTTAATCCGTGTCCTGATCAACTTGAGCTTGAACTGTTAACTTTGGGTCGGTCCGGTCAGATTGCTATGTCTGCTCCTTTGTGACCTTTAAAAGTTATTTGAGTCACATAAATAGCTTCTTTGCAAAATGCAAATTAAAGACAGCGTAGAATTAATGTCTCTTTCTTGATTGACGTTGATGATAGAAGAATATAATGCATGATTTATAGAATTGTAATTATTGTTATCACTTACAGGCTGTTTGGAAGCTTTTGAATTGGATTCATTGACAAATTAGATTCAATTACATTTGTGGGATTGAATTAAATTTGATTTACACTGTTTGGAATAAATCTATAAATATTAAAATTGAATTCAATTATGTTGTTTGGAACACAATAAAAATGAATTCAACTACTTCATATGACTTTTTTATCCTTGACTAAAAATAGTATGTAATCAATGTGTGTGTGTGTTTGTAGTAATTTGCATATTTATGATGTGTATATTTGAATTTTTTTGTAAATGTTTTGAAAAAAATTGACTCTTCAATTCAAACACTAAATCGAACCATTTGAGATGTTAATTGAATTCATAAAAAAAATGAGATTCAATTAAGTGGTTGAATTCAACTCATCTCTTTTTTAATATTTCAAACGCATGAATTGAATTCAATTACATAAAGTTAATCAATTAAATCCAATTTATTGAATTCCAAACGAACTGTTAGAGGTTTTAAGTTTAATTTTCTTCAACCTCACTCACTTATTGTAGATATATTTTGGTTTTAGAGATAATAATTTTGGTTCAGCAAAACGACGCGGTTTTAATATTCACACCCACTATAGATCGTACTTGACTTGTGATTATAGACGTACTGGATTGGATTCTCTATTCCAGAAGAAATAATTATGAAGAAATTCAAATCAAAAGAGCGCAAAATCTACGTGGCAGATAAAGCAAATAAAACAGCAAAGAAGGACATAATTGTCATAATATTAATAAAGACGGTGCTGCGGTTATCATAAAAACAGCAGTTAAATGGAATCATTTCTGACCCTGCCTGCCCTGTTCCTGTTTCAGACAGAGGAATAGAGAGAGAGAGAGAGGCTTTTTAAGGTTGGAGTGTTACTCTTCTCAAATTATATGACACGTGTCAATCCTGAAATTACACAACTGGATCATAATCACTAATTATACATATATACACAGTTAATTAATATTGTGCTGATTAGGGAACGAGAGGGTACTCAAATATGGAAGAAGCGTTTTGGAAGCCAATGGTATAGCTAGAATTGGATACCGATCCACATGTAAGTATTCTATTGGCCCATCCTTTCACTGTATTGGATATAATTGCTGGTCTTACAAGTTCCTCCTGCGTACCTACCTATATATGCTAAGCAATTTAGGTACATTGGTCCGGTCATAATCAAAGCAATGAATGACTCGTCATAGTAAATACGTTTTTTTTTGGGTAATTACAAGTAAAGGTAACCTAATCAATGATTTCTAGTCAACAAAAAGTCATATTAATTCCAGACATCTCATTTTTAGTGACAATATGAAAGTTGGAATTATTAAGAAACTTATGGTTGTTAAGACCTTAATGTTGAGTAGGACCCGTAATTAATCAGCAATTGATCAATTAGTATATGACGACTCTTTGTGTGCAGAAATATATAGACTACATAAAAATTTGAGGAACTTTAGAATTTCAGATTTACCTTTTCTAAAACTCTTAGGTAAAGTCTGAAGAGTTTAGGATTAATCGGACGAAGATACAACCCCGGCCCTGGGCAGGGGCAAGGGCAAGGGCAAGGGCCCACTTTTATTTTTTTAAAAAATTACATGTAAAAATATAATTTATTAAAAAAAATTATTTTAATTAATATCAAGGGTCCATATTTTCTCTTTCGTCCTGAGCCTATAAAATTTAAGAACCGGCCTGCGAAGATACTAATATATATATATAACAATATGAATTACAAATTTAACATTTACACCGAAGAGATATGAATTAACTAATCAATCATTTGAGCACAAAAAATATCCCCAGTGTGTCATATTGACATGACCCGAGAGAGCTTTGCAAAACTATACTGTACAAAACACTACAAATGGCCTCTTCGCGATCTAACTTGTCTCCTCCGCTGCTGTTTGTACGAAAATATGTGGAACTAAACACAGTAGATTATGGAATAAATATAAAAATTACCTACCAAATCTGAACGACCTGTCAATTGTCTTGGTAATCTTGGTCACATCTTGTACCAAAGGAATGTGTATACACCTCTCCAACCATGCGTTGCACGCGCGTGCACTTGGCATATATATGTATATGTACAAATGTGTGTATGATTCTGAGATGGGCAAGGATGAGGACTCTTGCACACACCCCTAGGTGAAGAATATAATGAGTTTGATGGTCAACCATTGAGGGGAATCTTTTTCCTTTAGTAGGGTCGAGTAGGGTCAGGGAAATTTTATATTTTAATTTTTTATAAATTAAATTAATAATAAATGTTAATCTCAAAATATAATTGTTATTGAGTAAAAAATATTAAAAATAGATTAAAAAAATCCTTACATAAGTTAGTTTTAACTTATGTGAAACATGAATTTCAGTATACTACATTCCTTTTGACATTTTTGATAAAAGAACAAGTTGGGGACTTGGAAATGATGATGTGGTTGGAAAGGACTTAGTTCAACATATAAAAGTCCATACCTTATTCTTTGGGTCTATACCGCTATAGCCCACTTTCTTTCTTTGACTAGGCATTGATGGTGAAAGGTGTTTTTGGTTCAACTAGGGAAAGAAAGGAAAAAGAAGCCACTTCAGGATTCCTTGCCACCACTACCCACCCCCACGCCTGTTTATAAGAAGGAAGGAGCCATCTTGCGAATTATTTATATATATATCAGATGGCTAGTTCCAAAACTACATACTAATCATTTTACACCTAAATACAAGTAGCTCTCTAGTGCTTTTAGGCTTTTATAAGAAGGTGAATCTATGTAATGAGATGTCTAAGAGAGGGAGGGAGGAAAACAGAAGGGTTTGAGAAAAAGGGAGAAAAAGAAAGAGTGAGTGAGTGACTGAAGATTGATGGGTTGTTCTCAATATGATTGCGATTTTGATCCGAAGACTTCTACTTCGACATGTCAATATGGTTAACACTTTGAACAACACCATGTGCAAATAGGAGAACGCCACATGTTCCAAAAATCAGTGTTCCAACGACCTCTTTCTCTTCCTCTTCCTCGGTGGTACAGATAAATAATTGTACAGTTTTTGACAAATGACATGTTAATTGATTCTGACCCGGAGAGACTTTTGCAAGAGCCAAAAAGCTCCAAGATCTTCAATCAGAGGTATATTGACTATTGGGGGCACTTGTGAATCTGTCCTAGATTTGGACACATGGGTATGCAGGGGATGCATATTTCATGTACACATCATTTTCTTCTTATAAAAGAGTAGTAAAGCAAAAAGAAGTTAGATAGTTGCGCTAAGGCTGCAAAACAAAAGAACAAATGATGGCATATTACCTAATCATTTCGTGGGCTGTGTATGGGCCGAGTTTGAAGAAAGCAGGGCGAAGGTACGGATGGATGTGATGGTCGTTAAGTAAGTGAATGTTGGAATTGGAAGAATCTCGTTAGTTATGGTTGGATCTCAATTGGAAATGTTTTAATAATGTTGATGATAGAAATAAGTGAAGTGAAGGGGGGCTATGGTATATAGGCCTACATTATTGTGCTTTTTAGGTGTATAAGTTGCAATTCTGTTGCAAAAGTGGCTGCTCGTAGTACTAAAAGATCTTACTTATTCAAGGCGTTGCGGCTGCCTGGCCCTGTCGAGAGGGCTTTTTACAGACCTAAGCCGCACTTCATTACGTCTACAATCTACATTCTAATTCTGATATATTTTGTTCAAACATCATTAAAAAAATCACTGATTGAAAAGCCCAAACCCGTATTCAAGCGTATAGTCAAAATATTATACAACAGCTTTGCACGCCCAGTGGGACTCGAACCCACAATCGCCTGATTAGAAGTCAGGCGCCTTATCCATTAGGCCATGGGCGCAATGGCATGCGAACTGGTAACATTAAAAAGATGTTAATTATTAAATCTACGCAAAACTGAAATAATGCCACCTTACTCTTCTTAGTGATTAAGTCAAATACAACATATAAAATTTCGAAATAATGCAACCTTTACTCTTCGTTATTAACTCAATACGATATATAAAAATTCGAAATAATGGAACCTTTACTCTTAGCTGACTCATTAAGAGCAATCGAGCATTGAATAAACCTCCTTTTGTGCCAATCTTAACGACTTCTAATATTTGTTTTATTGAGTTGTTTTAAATTTACAATTGCAATATAAGCTCAATTAGTTTTAGAAGATGCGTTAAATGTTCTTTATTCAATGAAAACAGCAATTATTCAGTGCTCATAAATCACTTAATATGACTCAATTCAAGACCGACGAATTGCGCCGAGGAATACTAGAGTTCAGTTCACCAAAAAACCATGCAGGCCTTGAATATTGGATCACGCATCCTCAGTATTCCTCGATTTTAGGCCTATCGATTGCATGCAAAGAGTTTGATGTCTCAGTACAAGTTGATCCAAACTATGGACGATCACAGTGTCCCTGAACTTACTGTTTCAACATTTGATGTGTACACTTATTCCTGGGTTAGGCCAGGACAGGCAAGTTCCTAAGCTCTTACGTTGAACCGTATAAGAGTGACTACCAAATTCCCACTTAAAAGTTGCCAACTAAGATTATTAACACTGAATTTTGGTTGTCAAACATTAATGAGTCGGAGAAAAAGAACGAACAATGTCCCAAATATTTGGCTTCTCAGGGGCAGATCAGAGTGCACAAATCCCGTGTCCTTGCCTCTGAAATGTTAGTAAAGGGAAAATTCTTGAACTTACCATTGATTGTACAGATCAAAGTCAATTCCGCACTGTTCATTATAATCTGCAATTGCATTAGAAATCATAATGCAGTTAATAGGAAGATTCTGAAAACATTGTTTTTCACAGGATATAACTTCAGATTTATGAAAATGCTTACATGAGAAGCTAAAATCATCCTGTTTAACATCTTATGATAATTCCTACCGATTGAAAAGTGTCTTATTGACTATGTCTATACAGACAGCAAAAGTTCTGCTCTTTCCGATACCAATAGCACATGTTCTACATCAATCTTTTCTTCTCTCTTTTAAATCAAGGTACCCTTTGAACTTAAGGCTTTAAGATTTAAATCATACCTCACAAGATGTTGTCACGTCATTGCAACTCCATCTTTCGGAAGGAATGCAATCGATATATCCACACCAGTTGCAATATTGGCCTACATTGGCGCCCTGGAGTACTGGCACAAGAAAACCGACAAGTCTGCGTACAAAAAGATGCAATTGTGTCACATACAACCAAAAGGACAAACCAAAGGATCTGCACAAATTAAACAGAACAACTCACAGAAGAGTGAAAAGTAAGAAAGACACGGTCCTCAAGACAGGCCTGTCCAGGTTCTGCTTCAACTTGGAAGAGATCCTTACACCATAATCATGAACGCCCGTCTTATTCTTCGTCACTTGCTTAAGCTCAGGAGTGAACAGAAGTGAGAACCCAAGTAGAAGTCCCGAGATAAAACCTCCAATGTTTGCATAGTTGTCAATGTAAGGTAGCAAACCAAGCATGAAGTCAAATACAGCCACAAAGAGAAGTGTTAGCAGAGCTGCAATCTACAATCAAACCAAAAACCGTTTGATGTATCAAATGGGAATAATACATGAATTTGGGGTGACTAATTAATTCATTTCCTTAGAATAATATAGGAAAGACCTGATTGGTGTACAAATTCCAGTTCCTTAGAAGTGAAGAAAGTGTAGCTCCTAACAACCCGGAGAAGGCTCCAGATGCAGCGACTGTAGGGCTATCTCGGATGACAAGTGCACTCACCAATGTGCCAAAAAATGCAGAGACCACGTAGATTATTCCAATTCTAACTGAACAAAGAACAACCATAATAATCGTTAATCTCAAGCCATAAATAATACCACTTGAAGCATATCGATCGAGGTAAGAAAAGATGAACGAAATGTTTCTTTACATGGTCCAAACTCTTGTTCCAGGTAAATTCCAATCAATAGAATTCCTGTAAGGTTGATAATGAGTTGAATGAAACCAGCATGCAACCATGGCGCCCTCAGGAGACGCCAAGTTTGATGGTGATCCACCAACAACGTCCTGCGAAGAGCTCCCATTTTATCTAACCTGTGAAACAACAACAACAACAACAATTTTCCATTGCAGAAAAATCACGAACACCCAATGAACTCCCAAATATAAACGCGAATTACGTGGAAGCAGAGGGACCGAGAAGAGGGTTCTCGGAGAGGGGCTGAAAGGACAAGCGAGCAAGGGCTTTGACGGAGCAATGGCCACGGGAGTAGAGAGGACAGTCGTTGACTATCATAGTGGCAATGAATGCTATGAGGTGGACAATCACGAAGATTGATATTATCCAGGTGTCTCTCCTTCTCCGGCGAGACCTCGATTTGAAGAAGGGAGTAGTCCGGTGGTCGTCGTCGCCGATCAAATCTAGGGAGAACGATGGTATTGAGTCTTGCGGCGGTTTGATGACGACGGGGGTTTCCACCACCTCCATGGTGTGTGAGGGAGTGGGGAGCTCTGGAATATCTCACTCTTTAACTGTAATGTATGTGCTGTAATGCACTCTTTCCTTGGCGGGAATTTAGTGTAGTAGTATGAAACCGATACTGGTAAAATTTTAGGTATGGCGATAATATTTTAAATTTATAAAATATTATCTGATATTATCTGAATTTTATAAAAATGTAAAATATTTTTTAATATATTGTATTATATAGTTTTTAACTTTATTTCAATTATATTTTAAGAATCATAATAATATAAAATTGATATAACAATTATCTCTTTATTCATATTAATATTAGTTTTTATATATATACCATATAAATAATATCCATAATTAATATAAGGAAAAAAAAGGTTTAATTCCAAACAAATATAAAATTAAAAATAATATAAAATATTTAAAATATTATAATTAATTATTAAACATCCTATGATAAGAATAAGAGAGTGTTTGGTTGATGAGTTTGAGAAGGTGTTAATAGATAAGGAATGAAAAGTGAGTAACTGGTTATTGATTATTATTATAGGGGCAATAGTTTGATATCCCATTTTTGAAGAATCTTTCGTATTGGAGAGGAATGAAACTTATTCCTTAATATTGGATATTTTTTAAAAATATTTTTAATATTAATTAATTAAATGCAATTAAGTGATTAAAATATAATTAATTAATTAATTAAAATAGAATTGATTTCAACATAATTAATTAAAATATTATAATTAATTAATTAATTACATTATAACTAATTAAAATATAATTAATTAATAACAATATAATTAATCAAAATATAATTCATTCATTAATTAAAATATTTTAATTAATTAATTAAGATATAATTAATTAATTAAATTATAATTAATTAAAATATAACCAATTAAAATA
>JAOQMS010000002.1:5640654-5651146 GCA_027563885.1 Erythroxylum longipes | reverse complement strand
TTAATTCCGTGTTTTGTGTAGAACTCTGCGAAAAAGTTTAGACGATCTATTCAACCCCCCTTCTAGATCGCTTTCAAGTTTTTCGATTACTAAGTCAATCAACTTAGAGTTATGTTATTTGAATGTATATTTAAATTTTTATTGAACATAACAAATTATAAATTATATATTAAAATTTTAATTTAATTTAAATAATATTTGGATGTTTAAAATTAGGAGACTGAAAACTAAAAAGATCTTGAAAATTTTAAGAGATTGATATTGACATTTAAAAATATAGAGAAGACACGTTTTCTAATTTTAAAAAATCAGGCCTACTTATGTCATCTTTATGACTAAAAAGCATGCAATAATTTTTAATTAGTATTGAATGATTATATATATTTTTAATAAAAAGTTATTTAAAAATAGATTATATTTCATTAATTTGAAAAAAGGAAAAACAATGTTAAAAAAAACAATCTCAAAATTTTAAGTTCGGATCCTCTATCCAATGTCCAAAATGACATTGTTTTGAGCATTTTACGGACTGTCTAATTCTGTTTAATGCCCAAAACGACTTAATATGAGACAAAGGATCCTTAGTGCAAAATTTAGGTGCTTCAAGCAAAGTCATGCGAATTGCAATAAGAAGACAATACTATAGAAAGAAATATAATCCAGACAATATCCATCTAAATCTCAGTTTCAATATGATTAAATCTGTAAATTGTCCCACATCGAGTTCAAGTGACCCAATTAAGTAGGAATCCATACAAAAGTCAAGCCATAAATGATGAATTTTGTTGGTGTAGTGTAGAGAACACAAAAGAGCCCATTGGAGTGAATGATTCTCCAGCGAAATTTGGTGGACTAAGAGAAGGGAAGCATTACTAGCCACTGGAAATGCTTTTTCTTTGTCCATATGCGTGTGGACAAAGAATTCCCCAAGTCAGTGGCATTAACTAAGTTGGGATATTCTTCTTCTTTGGAAACAAATCAAATAGTTTATAACAATTGTATCTTGTTTCGGTCTAATTAACTGAACTGAACATGACATGCTATGCTATTGCTATAACCTTTTGTTTGTAAGGACTAAAAGGAAGCTGGGAACTAAAACGTTTTTCCATACTTGCACACTTCCATTCATATGAGAATATGTTTGCTCTGAAACATGCAAAATTTTACCCATCTCCTCTAACCTCTAACTCTTAAGTTAGAAGTTAGGGCCATCATTTTCACTAAGAACCAAATGTCACGATCACTTTCTTCTTGTCTAAAGGCCGAAGAGCACCAACTCCTCAGATATGGCACGTAATTGATTTTCTCCCTTATGGACACTTTTAAGTGGAAATAATCTTTTTCATTTTTTGGTGGAGAGATGTGGCCATTCTTGTTCATACAACTGGCGATACCATTTGCACGATTTGGTCGTTGGAGTTTATGTTGAGCTTTCCTTGCTCACTCACTTAATGGGCTTGGACTATACCCTGACCTAAACTATTCGCAGGACATAACAGTCCTTGCATCGTTACGATGACACTCAAAATTAATCCGTAAATTTTAAATTAAAATTAATTATTTCAATTTTAAAGACTTAATCCATATCCGAAAATTTCTAAAATAGATCAAATGCAAATTTGAATTTATTCATATTGAAAAATTGGGTTAAGACTTGGGTTCTTTTTCTCTTTTAAATAGATGTCAAGATTATATTCCAAAAGCTTTAATTTTAACCCATCAATGGATAGGATTTTATTCATCTTTCTTGTAACCAATGTTTTAAAATTTAGATTAAAAATTAAAATAGACAAGAGGTTTAAGATTTAAAAGGTTTAACTGATATTAAGTTGTTATAAAATCGTTAAAATTTGAATAAAATTAAATAACTTAAAATATGATTAAAAAAATTGTACTCATCTATTAAAGAATTTAAAATTTAATTGAAAATTTGTTAAATAGAAAATAATTGCTTTATTTTAGTTTATAAGTAATTTACAAAAATTGATCAATTATTTAATAAACTGATCAACTTTTAATAATAAAGGTTATTAAAATAAATCGAATAAAAAAATTTAAAATTGAATCAAAAAGTTCAAAATGTTAAGTGACCATTTCACCACAATAGCTTAAGCTGTTGTGTGAGGCCAACTCAATTAGTTTTATATATTCTCTAACACTTCCCCTCAAGTGAAAGCCCTTTGGACTTGAAACTTGCACATGCCTACTTTACTTTGTGCTTAATTTAATTGGTAGGTGGTAGGATTCGAATTCATGACCACTTGGTCATAGAGGCTCTGATATCATGTTAAGTGACCATTTCACCACAAAAGCTTAAGCGGTTGTGTGAGGCCAACTCAATTGATTTTATATATTCTCTAACATTTCAAAATTTTTGCAATTTAACTTGTCTAGTTGAATTTTTTAATTATTGGTCATAAAAAGCAAAAACCAAAATGGTGTGATGTTAAGAATAGTAGTTTGGTAACTGATATTCTGTCTTTAAGACCATTTTCTCACTAAAATATGACGATGGACTTTGAAAAAAGGGGTAGAGTTATATATAATAAATAGAACAATTTATATAGTTATGTACTTTTTGAATTAAAGATGAAATCTTAATAAGTTAAAATATTTAGGAGTAGTTGATATTATAATAAGAATGAGAGTGAATATAGTAAATAATGAGAATGAATATATTATTATTATTATGATGTTTAGTTAAGAGGAATGAATGGTTACCACTACTATTAATAGTGGTTAGTTTGTTAAATATATTAATAAATAAAAATTTGTTAAATTTTTGTTTTATATTAAATTTTAATATATTTTAATTAATTATATTTAATTTTAAAAAAAAGAATATATAATTAATTATATTTAATTGAGAAAAAGAGAAGTAAGTGTTACGGGCATGAAAAGAAGTGCTTGGTTGGTTATGTATTATTATTGTATAAATAATTTTTGAATATCTCACTTTTTAAGATTACTTGATAACTGTATATAAGAGGTGAATGATTGTCATTCCTTAGTAACATGCAATTATCTTACTGCCACTATAACAAAAACATAATTACAATATAATGAATGTTTAAAAATCACGCACATAACTTGTAATATTAATTTAATATTAAATTTAAATTATGTAATGGCAGTTAAGAACCAAATCATCATATTAATACTTCAGTATGATAATGTAGCACTTTCATGCCTTATAAGTTTAGAATTTCTATTAATATGTTATTTTTATATTATCTCAACTTTAGAGAAATTAAATTAGTAACTGATTCTTTATTTTAATTTTACAAATTCAAAATCTCTTAAATAAGGAAATGATAAATTAGTTTATTAATCTCTTTTTAAGGTCGGAGAGTTCAAATAATCAAAGAGCACGCCAACTTTATGGCTACTTCCACATGCAAATGAAGGAGTGAAAACGTCAAAGTTCCGATACACATCAAATTTAACGGTTTTTTGAATTACAACTCCAACGGGACCGACAAGCGGCATCTTTGAACGCCTAATTTACGCGTGACCAAGAAGTTGACTCCAGTTCTTCAGCCCATTTTGCGCGTCCAGCGTTAGTCTTCATGTTTGCCAATTTGATTGACTGACGATACCATGCGGACCCCCTTTTTAAGTCCTATCTATTCAAGCAAGGGACTCTATAAGTTTTCCACTAGGCTTGGAAAACAAGACTAGATAAACCTCCAGGCCACTATCTTTAAACAAACTCATGGGCAAGTTAGATTTGAAGAATCCGGTCTCCATTTTCCTTTTAATCTTACATTACACAGTTTTTGTCGCTTCTAACTCTACTGAAGAAGCATTTGCACTACTCAAATGGAAGGCTAGTCTTGAAAACACACTGCACTCCAACTTATCTTCGTGGCCTGTGCTTCCTGAAAATCTCTCCAATTCTAGTCCTAGCACAAGACCCTGCAACTGGCTTGGAATTTCTTGCAATCTTGCAGGAAGTATTGTTAGAATCAACCTCACAAATGCTGATTTGAAAGGTACGCTTCAGGAGTTCTCATTCTCGTCTTTCCCAAATCTTGCCTATTTAGATTTCTCATTCAATGAACTCTATGGAATTATTCCACTAGAAATTGGCTAGCTTTCTAAACTCATTTATCTTGATTTATCAACAAATCAGTT
The DNA here is from genome assembly GCA_027563885.1 of Erythroxylum longipes. Taxonomy (NCBI): domain Eukaryota; kingdom Viridiplantae; phylum Streptophyta; class Magnoliopsida; order Malpighiales; family Erythroxylaceae; genus Erythroxylum; species Erythroxylum longipes. The sequence goes on along the minus strand of JAOQMS010000002.1, from coordinate 5,647,009 downwards.
ATCAGGAACCATACCACAAGAAATAAGCCTCTTAACTAATCTTCAGACCCTTCGTATTGTTCAGAATCAACTAAATGGCTCAATTCCTAAAGAAATAGGACACTTGAACTCTCTTTCTTATCTTGCTCTCCACACCAATCAACTAGAGGGAACTATTCCTACTTCTATTGGTAATTTGAGCAATCTTTCTGAACTTCACTTATATAAAAATAAATTCTATGGAATTATTCCACCTGAAATTGGCCAGCTTTCCAAGCTCACTTATCTTGATTTATGTATGAATCAATTGTCAGGGACTATACCACGAAAAATAAGTCTCTTAACTAATCTTCAGGTCCTTAATCTTTTTGAGAATCAACTAAATGGCTCAATTCCTGAAGAAATAGGACACTTGAACTCTCTGTCTGAACTTGCCCTCTACACCAATCAACTAGAAGGAACTATTCCTACTTCTATTGGTAATTTGAGCCATGTTTCTATGCTTTATATATATGAAACTAAATTATCTGGTCTCATTCCTATACAAATTGGAAATTTATCAAATTTAGTTAAACTTGACTTGAGTGCAAATAAACTTTATGGTCCTATTCCACCTTCACTCGGAAGTTTGAGGAAATTAGAACTTTTAGCTCTCATGGACAACAAACTCTCAAGTTCCATTCCCCGGGAGATAGCTAATCTTACAAAGTTGAGGTCATTGCAACTAAGCGTAAATCAGCTCACAGGTCAATTGCCCCATGGCATTTGTGCAAGTAACTCTCTCCAAAAGTTATCGGTCGTCAACAACCTTTTGAACGGTCCTATTCCAAAAAGTTTGAGAAATTGCACAAGTTTTGTGAGACTCCGTCTTGATGGTAACCAATTCACCGGAAACATATCTGAAATTTTCGGTGATTATCCATCCTTGGATTTTATTAATTTGAGTCGGAACAAGCTTCACGGTGAACTCTCTTCTAATTGGGGAAAGTGTAGCCAATTAGGCACCCTAAAAATTGCAGAGAACAACATTTCTGGTAGGATACCACCTGAGCTTGGAAATGCTGCTAGACTACAAACACTTGATCTTTCTTCAAATCGATTGGAGGGAACAATTCCCAAGGAGTTGGGAAATTTGACTTCTTTGGGTAAATTGATTTTGAGCAACAACAAGCTTTCTGATGCTATACCAATGGAGATTGGGTTATTGACAAATCTCGAATATCTGGACCTGTCTAGAAACAGAATAAACCTACTGCTTCCACCGAACGTTAAAAACTTTCAGAAATTGCATTTCTTGAATTTGAGCAACAACCAGTTTAGTGGAAAGATTCCAGCTGAATTGAGTATGTTGGTTCACTTATCCCAGCTTGATCTCAGTTACAACCATTTCTGTGGAGATATACCTGCGGAACTATCGAAATTGCAGGACATTGAGCTGCTAAATATTTCCCACAACAGCCTCACTGGTAAAATCCCAGCAAGTTTCGAGCAACTTCGTGGTTTGCAATATTTAGACTTGTCAAACAACAAGCTTGTTGGACCTGTTCCAAACAGTAAAGCTTTTCAAGAAGCGGAATTGGAGGGCAACATGGGATTGTGCGGCAATGTTACAGGTCTGCGACCCTGTGAATCTTTAAAGGAGCACAACTCTTGGAAAGGCAAAAAATTTCTTATAATTGTCCTCCCTGTTGTCGGATCAGCTGCTCTTTTATGTGCTTCAGTTTCCGTATTCCTCTATTGTCAAACCAGGAATCGAAGCTCATATAAAGGGAGTGACATTGATCATCAAAACATGGTTTTGATTTCAGTCATTGATGGTAAAACTATGTACGAAGAAATCATACAAGCAACCAATAATTTTGATGATACGTATTGCATTGGAAAGGGTGGAACAGCAAGTGTCTACAAAGCGGAGTTATCGCCAGGGAACATTGTTGCGGTGAAGAAATTTCATTCTTTGGATCTTGGTGACATTTTAGGACAAAAAGGTTTTCAGAATGAGATAAAGGCTTTAACGGAAATCAGGCACCGAAATGTTGTAAAGCTCCACGGTTTTTGCTCACATCCACGACATTCATTTTTAGTTTATGAGTTTCTGCAGAGGGGTAGTCTGGCAAAGATTCTTGAAAACAACGAAACAGCTAGAGTTTTGGATTGGGATAAAAGATTGAATGTGATACAAGGTGTGAGCCGAGCATTGTATTACCTGCATCATGAGTGCATACCACCAATTGTTCATCGAGACCTATCAGCCAATAATATTCTGCTAGATTCAGACTATGAAGCTCACGTGTCTGATTTCGGAACAGCTAAGTTTCTCAACTGGGACTCTACAAACTGGACCAGTCTTGCAGGCACATATGGATACATTGCACCAGGTAATATGTTTTGATTATTGTCTTTACTTATTAGAATATAGGATACCATTTCTTTTCTTGAGGTCGCACGCATTAGGAATTGGAAGTGCTCTATTTGTTCACATTCTGTATTGTCCCTGCAGAGTTAGCCTACACAAACAAGATAACTGAAAAGTGTGATGTGTACAGCTTCGGAGTGTTAGCACTGGAAGTAATCAAAGGTAGCCATCCTGGTGATATGTTATCTTTGATGCCAGGAAATGTTAAGATGGTATTGAAAGATGTGTTGGATCAACGGCTTTCAGCTCCATTCCCAAAAGTAAAAGATAAATTGGTGTCCGTCATAAACACGGCATTCTCTTGCACTCACGTTGAACCACACGTTAGGCCATCTATGCAGACTGTTTATCAGATTTTGTCAAACTAAATGTTTTCAAAAAAGTAACGTGAAATCTCCTTATAGATGTCAGATATATATTTGGTAAGTTTTATAAAACCATTTTAACTTCTCAGTGTTAGTAGTGATGTAATTATGGAGTTTTTCTTTAATTAATAAGACGTAACATTCCTTCCGAGGATGTTTTTCAATAAAACCAATTCTCAGTGTTAGTAGTGATGTAATTATGCCTGTTTTTTAACACTTTTAAAATAAATTTATATATTTCTATTGAAAAGATATGGTCCTTAAATTTGTGGTTAAGCATTACCTTTTTAATTGAAATTTGAATAAAAGATACATTGTCCAAATCAACAAATATTTAATAAATAAAATTGTCATAAATTATCTACTTTTCAAATTTTAATTATTTAAAAAATCAAAGAAAACAATTTAACTATGAATTATTTATTGATTTTTTTTACAACAAGAACTCTTTTTTTAAAAAATGTATAAAGGAATAAATAAAAAATTTCTTTTACCAGCTATAAATAAGAGATGAATGAGAGTGTCTTTTGGTTTCTTTTATTATTTCCATATATTTTGATTTAGTCTTTAAAAATACTTAAGTCGTTAGTAGTTTTCAACAATAACTCTCTAATTAAATTTATCGTGCTTCATATTTAAAAATGCAAACCATAATATTTTTAATATAATATAGTAGTTAATTGTTAAACTTGAGCGTCACATTTTGAACTTGAGCAAATGATGAGAGCTCCCTCTCGCTCGTCCTTGCAAATTGCAATGGCAACAAAATAACGAAAAACGAAGTCGGAGTACTTTCATGACAACGTCAACTTTGGCGGACGACAAGATAATTGGTATACATTTCTGGACGCGGAACAAGTGTTCCACACTTTATGCACGGCAATGAGCTGGTCAATTATCACAAATGTCTTATTCAGTGCATTTGCAATTTTCTTACTTGCTAAATCACTAGTCTACGCACGGACTTTGACGAGGACAAAGATTGCTTTCCTTCGTCTTGGAATTTTCCATATGCTCAGAAAATCCATGGATGCTTTTTTTGGCACAGGTCAATGTTTTATGTCAGACGCTTTTTTTCTTCTTCCAGCATTTAATAATATTGGAAGTTTTAGGTTTGCAATTGAAAATTTTTAGAATATAGATGAATTTGAGTTTTTAATAGAATAAGAATACATTATCATTGAAATGATAAAAATAAATTAAACTGATTTTAATTATCAACTCAAGTCTAAATAAAAAATTAATTTAATAAAATATAAAATTGATTTTATTTATCAATTTAAGTCTAAATAAAAATTTTTAATTCAATAAAATACAAGACTAAGGATATGTTATAAAAAAAAAAACCTTAGTTAGACAATAAAAGGCTATATGGAAGGGCATCACTAAAGATTTGTTACTATAACTTTGCTCGAAATTTTAAAGACTTCTTCCACAATAATACGTAAAGATAGAAAGAGATAAGAATTTTTCAAAGGAAATCATACTATCACAAAGAAAGCCTGCAGGTTTAAAAACTTATTATGTATCGGCATTCACAAAATAGTCTTACGTTTTAAAAAATAAAGGTTGAAAGAATAAAGATCGTAAAAGGTAATATGCAGGAAACAAAATACTAGGCTCAAATAAGTGTTGGATATTTTTGACTTTTCTTATAAAGTTGGACATTATTTAATTGCATTTTTCGGTTTTTAAATAATTTATCAGTTAAGTTTCGTAATTTGATCTGGATAAAAGTAATAAAGTGATCCAATAAATGATCTAAATCAATAGGTCGAACTTCAGGAGAAAAATAGATCCCGATTAATGTGAACCAGACCCATATCAGGCCTATGATGGAGAAGCCTGATATGGATGCTATATATAAAGACTAAGGTTTCCTGCAGTTGCTCATATCATTCATAAGCATAAGAATTCTCTGACCCGTTAAGAGAGCTTACGTTTTGAAAAAATTGTAGAAAGATGTTGATCGCTCGTTCCAGTGAGCAGTTCCCGTGAAAGACGGCGGTGGATTGATAAGATCTCATCTTGTTATATTATTTGATATTATCTCCTTTGTTTTGAATTTATTTTTGTGCTTAAATGTTAAAATTAATGTTTGTTTTATTTTAGCAGATAAAAAGTAAAGATTGCATTAAATTGAGACTCTATTGACAAATTTTAGATAAAGTGAAGAGATTGTTGCAGTGGATAAGGCTGATCATTTGAAGAGTTGAGGTTAAAATGAGAAACTTTCTCTTATCCCTATCATGTAGGAGTTTGATTTTGAATTCGTTTTAGATAGATATCTTTACAAGTTATAGTTAGATTAGGATCAAATTAGAAAACCTTACGAAAGGGACGTTCTCACAACATAAAAAGATTCTCTCTTCTTACGTTTTTGCAATTCTTAGTCTTTTTTCTATTTTTGTTATTGGAGCGAAAGTCATGTGTGGTTAAACTCATCGTTCTTATTCAAGGGGATTCAATACTCTGATTGTAACTTTATGAGGTTTTGTGTTTCAAATTTTTATTCACATTTTAATTCAAGTATTTATTATTTTGAGTTCTCATATTTCATGAATTATTGATATTTGATTAATCTGACAATTTAATTTAATATCGATTATTCTATCGCTATCCAGGAATTCAACATAAAAGAATGGTACAAATAGCAAATAAGTTATTTATAAATTTCCATATTTAACTTATGATAAACAAGAAAATTAAATTGAATAGTTGCAGGTATCTTGATTATTTAATTTAGGATTTAGTTTTTTTACGGAATTTATTGCTATCATTTATTTGATATGGAATGCTATCACGCCCAATCAATAGATGGTAAGTTTTGATTTTCATTCCTTAGTAACATAAAAGTATAGATTGTCACTATAACAAAAACATAATTACAATATAATGAATGTTTAAAAATCATGTACATAAGTTGTAATATTAATTTAATATTAAATTTAAATTATATAATAACAAAAAGAACCAAATCACCATATGAATAGTTCAGTATGATAATGTAGCACTTTCATGTGTTGTAAATTTAGAATTTCGATTAATTTGTTTTTTTATAACTGAACGAATGTATTCTTTATTTTAATTTTACAAATTCAAATTTTCTTAAATAAAGAAATGATAAATTAATTTATTAATCTCTTTTTTAAGGTTGGAGAGTTCAAATAATCAAAGAGCACGCGAACTTTAAAGATACTTCCACAAGGAAATGAATGAAGTTGTTTGTGTACAAACAACGTTAAAGATATTTTCCAGACAAAGTTTCGATACACATCAAATTTAATGATTTTTTGAATTACAACTCCAATGGGTCCGACAAGCGGCATCTTTAAAAGGCCTAATTTACGCGTGACCAAGAAGTTGACTCCAGCTCTTCAGCCCATTTTGCACGTTATTTGCCTTTCCCCGCTCATAGCTATATCGTAGAGAACTTAATTTATCAACCATTCATGTATTGGACTTCTATGTTGAAAAAAATCGAAGGGGGTAGTTGTTTCGCAAACTTTTCAATTTGATCCTAGCAAACAAATAAAATCAGAAAATTTAAAAGAACCAAAAATAAATCAACACCAAGATTTGTTAACGCAGTTCG
>JAOQMS010000002.1:5613519-5640554 GCA_027563885.1 Erythroxylum longipes | reverse complement strand
CCACTATAATTTATATCTTATATGTCCAATTAAAAATGTCAAAATTAAATAAAAGATATATCTCATATATCTTAACATATGTAATACGTCCAGCGTTAATCTGTCTTCACGTTTGCCAATTTGATTGACTGACGATACCATGCGGACCACCCTTTTAAGTCCTATCAATTCAAGCAAGGGATTATATAAGTTTTCCACTACGCTTGGAAAACAAGACTAGATAAACCTCGAGAACACTATCTTTAAACAATTTATAATGAGTCAAATTGGTTTTAATCTTCAAGATTCAATAAAGATTTATGTTGACAATATGTTTGCAATTGATTTAGCCAAGAATCCGGTCTTTTATGGAAGAAGCAAGCATATAGATATAAGATATCATTTTTTTGAGAGATCAAGTCAGCAAAAATGTGATCAAGTTGGAGTACTTCAAAATTGAAGATCAAGCTGCAGATATATTTACCAAGCCGTTAAAAATTAATGCTTTCATCAAGTTGAGGAATCTGCTTGGAGTGAAGACACTCCCAAATCAGAATTAGAGGGGGATGTTGATCATATTATTTATTTATTAATTCTGATTTTATTAATAATTAGTTAGCATTTGAATTGTTCTTAGATTAGTGATCCTAAATTATAGGTTTGTAAGTAGTAGTGTAGTGGGTCTGTAATTAGTGAGTTTGTTCGTATGATCCTATTTTTTTTTGTATTTAACATTGTCATCAGATCGATTTCCTTAAGAGAGGTATGAGAATTACTTTCAATTTCTACTTGAACTTGGCCTTCTGTCACCTTCTATCTAGTTTTCTTCTTTTTTTCTTGACGCAATATAATTCCAACAAACCTAACTAAATTTAAGTTAGGTAAATAACAAACTTCTTAATCATATCTTACATAACTTCTAGATTTATTAGGTGACAATTCTTTATCAAAATATCTCTTATTTATTATTCCTAATATTACCTCCAAAATTATACAATCATGAATTTGCTCGTTCAAATCATATAAATTTAATTAAATTGTCTTCTATTATTTAAGAATAAAATTATAGTATTATTTATTGCAAGCCTTATTAAGCAATAAGGAGTTTCTGATCTGAATAGATTTTTGTGAAGGATTTTAAGGGGTCTGATATGAAATTATATTAAATCCAAATGAACTCGTAAACAACCAGCATTTATATCTCCTCTCAAAACCTTACAACATAACATCTATAAATTATTTTATTCTTATGTCCCTTTCTATTTCTGGATATATAACATGTGATTTTGCACGTGCATAAAGCAAACTAAAGTCAATTCATCAAGGGTTAATTACATAAAAAAAATCCCAAGCTTTACTCAATTGAAACTATAACTCGAACTTTAAAAAGTGGCAATAAAATGCTTAAATTTTCAAAATCTTTTAATTCCAGCCTAAACTTCAAAAAGTGGTAATAAAATAATCTATCTTTCAATTTTTTTCAATTATAGCCTAATACTAGTATTTACGTTAAGTTTACTAATGTGGCTTGTCACTTGTTCTAAAAACTCAAACTATTAATACACATCAGCCAAAATTAACACAACCAATAAAGATTAACGAAACAGAGTTGTTATTAAAAATGAAATCTCTAAATTAGTTTATGCAGCCTTAGCCCTTCGTTATTTGTTTGTTCTCTTGATGTATTCAGTCTTTTATTTTCTGTTTATTCTTTCGATGCCTCAAACTACTCTCGCATCACTGCATACTGCACTAACAAACTCAGCGTGAGGGCATCAGGGAAATTAACACAACAAATAAAGATTAATGAAACAGAGTTGTTATTAAAAATGAAATCCCTAAATTAGTTTATGCAGCCTTAGCCCTTCGTTATTTGTTTGTTCTCTCAATGTACTTAGTCCTTTATTTTCTGTTTATTCTTTCGACACCTCAAACTACTCTCGCATCACTGCGTATTGCATCAACAAGCTTAGCGTGAAGGCATTAGGGTTGCGTAATATGAAAATCGAAGGGTGAAAATGTCGAGAAAATAAACTGAAAATGAAGGAAAATATTAAAATCAAAGCATGAAATTGTCGAGCCTGCATTGTCTAATTTAGGTCATTTTTGATGAACATCGTCGTTTTAACTATGTAATTAAACGAAGTTGTTTCATTAATCTTCAATTATTGTGTTAATTTTGGCTTACGCGTATTAATAGTTATGATTTCTGAAACACGTGATAAGCTACTTTAGTAAACTTAACAAAGACACTAGAATGAGTTAAAATAAAAAATTGAAAGTTTGAATATTTTATTGTCACTTTTTAAAGTTTAGACTAGAATTGAAAATTTAAAATTTTGAATTTTTTTGTCACTTTTTAAAATTCAGACTATAATTATAAAACTAATCAAAATTTACGATATTTATTATAATTAACTCAATCATTAATTGATGTCTTGGTTTGGTTATTGTGGTACCATCCACTTTGAAACGCAGTAAAGATGTGATTGGGATAGTAAATAGGATTCAAATCCTCTGCATATTATTTATTCTCTGTTATATAATATGATAAAAACCGGTTAACTGGAAGAGAGGATCTAATCTCAAACTACAAACAATGTCCACTATTGTAAACCGAACTTCACCAAGTTTGTGTTCGATTTCTGGAATTTTGACTCATTTGATGTGTTTCTTGGAATAAATCTGGAGTTGTCTCTATTGTAACTTATGTTCTGATTATGTTAAAGTATGAAGCTGAAACCCTAGACTAATCCTTGTTGAGGTGGTTTCTGGGTTATGGAGAGGCATAGCTTTGGTGGAGTTGGCTTCGTTTGTGTTTTGAAGGTGTAACTCGTCGAAAAAAATGGATTTTTAGGTGTTGGTCATGCTCCTATTTGTGACTTGAAGCTGTAATTCGTCGAAAAGACTGGTTTTTTGGTGTTGGATTTGGTTTGTTTTGTGTTCTCAAGGTGAAATTCGTCGAAAAGACTTGATTTTTAGCGTTGGTTTTGTTTTGTGGTGTTATATTTGAACTGTGGTTGTAGAGTCTCTGAGAGCAATTCAAAATGGCAAATTGAGAAGGAAAGAGTAAAGGAGAAGACTTTTATGAAGTGTTGGGGCTGGACAAGGAATGCACTGCTGCAGAGCTAAGAAATGCACTGCCGCAGAGCTAAGGAGTGCTTATAAGAAACTTGCAATGGTTAGACTTTAGTTGCTTTTCCTCATCTATAATTCTCTGTTTCTTCACAATTCCATCAACTTTGTCTCTCTTACATAAGGAGACACAAGCTTGTCGTATGTTCTGCTTTTCCTATCGCTTCTTGTATTTTCGTGTATAAGGACTGAAATGGATTCTGGGTTTTTGAGGTTATATGAAGAACATGAAAAAAGTTAGTTTCTTTCCCTGTTTATAAGATATGCAAAGTTAAAATTTTAATGTTGGTTTGGTCACTGGTTGAAAGAGTTAGTTGTTGGATTGCATATCATTGGCAAAAAGAAATTGTGGGAAATTTAACATTTGTGATTTGATAAATCTCATGACTTTTTGGTTTAGAGATGGCATCCAGATCGATGTTCAGCTTCCGGAAATTTCAAGTTTGTTGAAGAAGCTAAAAAGAAGTTTCAGGCAATACAGCAAAGCCTATTCAGGTAATTTTACTCAACTCAAGTTACATTGCAAAATTGATTGACCTTTTCCAATTTGCATATGTTATGTTTGTAATTATTATTCTAATCATAAATATAAAAAGGTGAGAAAGAGAGAAAGGAAGTAGAATTATCTCTTCCTCAAATGGGTCACAAGCTCTCTCACAAAAATGGTGGATTCTGGTGCTCAAAGTGGCATTGCCGCTCATATTTTTGTTACAATTCAAGTTTTCTTGAATTATCTGTTTCTATATACCATGTTTCCTTCTTTTTTTTTCTTCTGTATGTATGTATGTAGAATTGAGAAGCTAATGGCTCTTCCAAAATCTTGTGCCTTTTACAGTGGTTAACCTGTTGAAGTAAATTTCTTTACTCTGCTTTTATAGATGTTCCTTAAATATTAGTATGTTGCTTGATAATGCACTGTTGATGATTGTATCTCACCAAAATTTGGTAGAAAAGTAAGGCCAGAAGCTAATAAGTAATTGATCTAAGCAATTGGAATGTCACTTATTATGTTAACACAAAAACAGAGACAAACTCAAATCACTCATTTTCACAGTACCCACAGTTCCTATTGATTGAGGATCTGATCACCAGGTGGAGTTTATGAAGTCTCGCCAATGATGACATGTTGAGGAAGAAAATCTCGACGACTTTTTGTTGCATCCGAAACTTAAAATCTGCACACTTTGACAAGCATATGATGTAGATTCGTCTGGTAAGCTGGTCATCAGTTCATATCCACATAAAGAAACCCAAAATGATTACAGGTAACAGTGGAAAAAATCTAATAATCCTCATATTCTAATAAAATTGTTCCATGTACATGATGCTTCAACTATGTATAACAAGGTTCGCAGTAGCTCTAATCACCTAACTAATCTGTGTTTGCTTATTTTCTATATTGGTATATGTATTCTCAGGTGGAGAATCATGACCCTGAATAGGTAACACAACTACAGGGGCTACAGGTACCGTATTCCATCGCTCCTTCAAAAGGTGACAACCCTCCTAGCTGTTTCCTTCCTGAAGTCAAGCTCCCGCGTGAAGAGATCAAGGAGAAGAAAGGCTGCCACATACTTGAAAGGCACAAAAAGGAGAACCATAGCAAAAGATAACAACACTACAGCAACCTCAGTTGTTATCTGCAGAAAACTCCGACAGGCAATCTCCTCCAATAAAGCAAAGTTTACTTATTTATATACATATCTTTCTTTTATTCTTTTAACTCTTTGTATAGACACCCTCATTTTCTGTTTCTTAAAATTCTTAGGTTGCATGTCAATTTGTAGAATATAATGACAAATTTTATGAAGTTCTTTCTCAACATGAATTGAAAAGTTGCTATATTACCCTACTACCAAAAGTTTCCTTTAACTACATCAGCAGTTGGTTATTATTAGCTGATAGTGCAAATCTCAGTTATTCTGCCTGAATGTCTGCAGTAGTGCAGAGAGAGCAGACATGACTTTCACTGAGTTGAGGCATCAATGACTTGCAGAGAGAACAAGTTTGAATATGGTGTTCTGCAGATGATTTGAATCTTCACGGATCAAACTTAGATTGCTTTATTGAAATTGCTTTAGCAGTTTGCATGAAATCAATGTTTTTAGTTAGTGGAGGGAATATAAACCTTTTGCTTTAATAGGAAATCAATGTTTATGGCTAGAGGACTGATATGACTTGGTCCGTTTCGGACAAGTGAAAGAGAAAGCACGCAAAAAAGAAGAAGCAAAAAGTAAATTTATATTTTTAAAAATAAATGTATATGAAATTCATTAAGTCAATTAATGCTTTTTGTCAGTGAAAGCTACTTTTACTCAAATCTATTAATCTTATTCGTTAGGCTTTATTACTATAGCTCTGATACTAATGAAAAATTTTGATAAGGTAGAGAAATTCGACTAGGTTCAAATGAGTTTACACTTACAGACATACAATATACATATCATACATCAATTCAAAACTTTAAGATAATTTATATAAACCGTACGTCATTGTTATGTCTTATTTTAATGTAAGATGACTCTACTTAGATAATTTCCAATAGTTGTAGGTTATTTCCTTTTACGAATTTGTTTTTCAATCTCTCTGATATTCCATTAGATGCTTATTATTTGGTAATGTCAACATAATTATATGTTTATTATTGATATAAAAATTTTCATATTAATATTTATTTGTTTGTTATTTTTTATTCAAAATTTATGTATTTTAAGATATTCTAAATTTGAATTATATTTATTAAACAATTTTTGTTTTATTTTTCAAAAAAAAATTTAAATTAATTATACAATGTTTATTTTTATTTAATATTAACAATTAACATTAAATAGCAAAACAAAAAATCAAATAATGACAAAAGAGCATAAAATAAAAAGTAATTTTTATAATTTAACTTATGAAAATCAAGAAAAACCAAAACCAAAACCAGAAATAAAAATAAAAATAATTTTATTAAATTTATTTTTAAAAATAAAATTTTCTCTTATTTACTCCATTAACTCGATTAATGCTTTTGGGGTTTGGTGGTAAAAGCGTCGAATAACTGAAAATTTAGAAAATATATTTCCGAAAGAGCCAACTGAGAATTTCCTCGGTTCAACCATAGATAGCTATATTTTTTATTTTTTATGGTTGTAGAAACTGTATCATTTCAACGCCCCTATCTTGAAGATAAATCAATGACTTACAAAATAATGAAAAAACAACTAAATTTTTCATGCTTATTTTGAGAGACAAGAAAGAATAGCAATTAATCAAGCAAGCCCTCTAAAGATCAAACAAAACTTAAAAATTAATTGACAAATTTAAATTTGAGTCTAATTTTAACCCGACTTAGAAAAAGAGGATCCAATTTTGAGTTGACTTCAATTTAGAAACAGTGAATCCAAAATCGAATTTGAATTTAATCGTTAGTTAGATTTAAGAATTTTTTGATCATATTCTAATTTAAATTATATTGTTGTATTGATATATTCTTATATTTGGAAAAGAAAAAGAGCTAGAACCAATTCCTAATTATAAATAATGACTTTTTTTGGTCATTGCCAAGTTAAAAAAAAATTCAAACAAGGTTCATTGGAAATTGTAAATGAGATACTTAAGATGAGCTTTGGCCAACATTCATGAAATTGTGCAACGTATACCTAAAATGATAACAACCTACAGATGTATTTTCGTCAAGGACTAACGTTTGAAAGAACTTCCGTCCTTTGTCCCCTCTAGCCACCTATGTTTCTCTTAGAAAACACACACAATTAAAAAAAATGCACCATAACATCCAAAATCCAATTAACACTAAATAGGTAACATTGAAAGTTGTAGTCACAATAAGGCCCCCACAACATCCAACACTCCGTTAAATTTTCCAAGAGAGAAAGAATGTATTTATGAGGGAAAAATCCTTACATTTTCATATCAAAATCAACACATATATAATTGTTAATTTTTTTAGCAAAAATACCAAAATTTCACACCACTTCCTTTACATTAAAAATTATTATAAAACTATTTGATTAAATGAATACATATTAGTAATAAATAGATATACTCTGTCAACATTTCTTGAAATAAACATCCAAATAAATCTAGGCACAACTTCCTATTATAAAAAGTGCATAACTGTTTAAGTATTACACTCCAATACATTATATTATCCTGAATTGCTTATATATCTTCTTTGATAATTTCCAACTCATCTTTAAAAATTAAATTCATTATATATGCAGCACAATGCATATAAAAGATTTTCTTATTAATCAATAAGCTTACAACTAGTATCCTACTCTTAACCTTGTCAATCTTAATATCGTCTGTGCTATAATTTTGTAAAGTTATTGTTAACAATTATGTGTCGATGTTCTAATCTATCAAACAATCAATCATTACACTCATTAACTTATCAATTGTATAAGGTGTTAGAAACATAAACGAGCCTGTTATTTAGATGCAAATTCAAAGATCAAATTAAAATATAATAAAACAAACAAAATTAATATAAAAATCTATCAAAATATTTTTATAAGAAAATACCCAAATAACAAAAATAGTCAAATAAGTTAGGTCCAGTAAACTTGTTAGTATCCATAACGATCCTCGTAAACAAATTTCTACTCATTTTATTTAACAACCAAAGGACATATAAAAGAGAGTAATATAATTTTTGAATCTTTTATAACAAAAACATAATTACAACATATTGAATGTTTAAAAATCATGCACATAACTTGTAATATTAATTTAATATTAAATTTAAATTATATAATAACAGTTAGGAACCAAATCATCATATGAATACTTCAGTGTGGTTATGTAGCACTTTCATGTCTTGGAAGTTTAGAATTTCAATTAATTTGATATTTTTATATTATCTCAACTTTAAATTAGTAACTGAACAAATGAATTCTTTATTTTAATTTTACAAATTCAAATTCTCTTAAATAAGGAAATGATAAATTAATTTATTAATCTCTTTTTAAGGTCGGAGAGTTCAAATAATCAAAGAGCACGTCAACTTTAAAGATACTTCCACAAGGAAATGAATGAGTGAAGACAACGTTAAAAGATATTTTTCAAGACAAAGTTCCAATACACATCAAATTTAATGATTTTTTGAATTACAACTCCAATGGGACCCACAAGCGGCATCTTTGAACGCCTAATTTACGCGTGACCAAGAAGTTGATTCAGTTCTTCAGCCCATTTTGCACGTTATATCCTTTTCCCGCCCATAGCTATACCGTATAGGACTTAATTTATCAAGAATTCACAAAATATCGAGGGAACTGTTACTGCACAGTGCCATAATCTGGCCCACAAAATTTTGGGCTTCTATGTAATACTTCCAACGTTAGTCTGTCTTCGTGTTTGCCAATTTAATTCGACCGACGATGCCATGCGGACCACCCTTTTAAGTCCTATCTATTCAAGCAACGGACTATATAAGTTTTCCACTAGGCTTGGAAAACAAGACTAGATAAACCTCGCGACCACTACCTTTAAACAAACTCATGGGTAAGTTAGATTTGAAGAATCTGGTCTCCATTTTGCTTTTAATCTTACATTACACAATTTTTGTCGCTTCTGACTCTACTGAAGAAGCATTTGCACTGCTCAAATGGAAGACTAGTCTTGAAAACACACTGCACTCCAACTTATCTTCGTGGCCTGTGCTTCCTGAAAATCTCTCCAATTCTAGTCCTAGCACAAGACCCTGCAACTGGCTTGGAATTTCTTGCAATCTTGCAGGAAGTATTGTTAGAATCAACCTCACAAATGCTGATTTGAAAGGTACGCTTAAGGAGTTCTCATTCTCGTCTTTCTCAAATCTTGCCTACTTAGATTTCTCATTCAATGAACTCTATGGAATTATTCCACCTGAAATTGGCTAGCTTACCAAACTCATTTATCTTGATTTATCGATGAATCAGTTGTCAGGGACTATACCACGAGAAATAAGCCTCTTAACTAATCTTCAGCTCCTTTATATTTTTGAGAATCAGCTAAATGGCTCAATTCCTGAAGAAATAGGACACTTGAACTCTCTTTCTGAACTTGCTCTTGGCACCAATCAATTAGAGGGATCTATTCCTGCTTCTATTGGTAAATTGAGCAATCTTTCTGAACTTTACTTACATAAAAATAAACTCTATGGAATTATTCCACCTGAAATTGGCCAGCTTTTCAAGCTCATTTATCTTGATTTATCGATGAATCAGTTGTCAGGGACTATACCACGAGAAATAAGCCTCTTAACTAATCTTGAGCTCCTTTATATTTTTGAGAATCAACTAAATGGCTCAATTCCTGATGAAATAGGACACTTGAACTCTCTTTCTGAGCTTGATCTCTACACCAATCAACTAGAGGGAACAATTCCTGCTTCTATCGGTAATTTGAGCAATCTTTCTAAACTTTACTTATATAAAAATAAATTCTCCGGTCTTATTCCTCCCGAAATTGGAAATTTATCAAATTTAGTTAAACTTGAGATGGGCACAAATAAACTTCAGGGTCCTATTCCACCTTCACTCGGAAGTTTGAGGAAATTAGAAATTTTATCTCCCCGAGACAACAAACTCTCAAGTTCCATTCCCCAGGAGATGGCAAATCTTACAAAGTTGAGTCGATTGAGCCTAGGCACAAACCAGCTCACTGGTCAATTGCCCAAAGGCATTTGTGCAAGTAAATCTCTCAAAAACTTAACGGTCAACAGCAACCTATTGAATGGTCCTATTCCAAGAAGTTTGAGAGACTGTACAAATTTTGTGAGAGTCCGTCTTGATGGGAACCAATTCACCGGCAACATATCTAAAGTCTTTGGCGTTTATCCATCCTTGAATTTTATTGATTTGAGTGAGAACAAGTTTCACGGTGAACTCTCTTCTAATTGGGGAAATTGTTGCCAATTAGGCACCCTAAAAATTGCAGAGAACAACATTTCGGGTAGGATACCACCTGAGCTTGGAAATGCAACTAGACTACAAACACTTGATCTTTCTTCAAATGGATTGGAGGGAACAATTCCCAAGGAGTTGGGAAATTTGACTTCTATGGGTAAATTGATTTTGAGCAACAACAAACTTTCTGATGCCATACCAATAGAGATGGGGTCATTGACAAATCTCGAATATCTGGACCTGTCTAGAAACAGAATTAACCTACTGATTCCAGCTAACGTTAAAAACTTTCAGAAATTGCATTTCTTGAATTTAAGCAACAACCAGTTTAGTGGAAAGATTCCAGCTGAAATGGGTATGTTGGTTCACTTATCCCAACTTGACCTTAGCTACAATCATTTCAGTGGAGATATACCTGCGGAGCTATCGAGCTTGCAGGACATTGAACTGCTAAATATTTCCCATAACAACCTCACTGGTAAAATCCCAGCAAGTTTCGAGCAACTTCGTGGCTTGCAATATGTAGACTTGTCAAACAACGAGCTTGTTGGTCCTGTTCCAAACAGTAAAGCTTTTCAAGAAGCAGAATTGGAGGGCAACATGGGACTGTGCGGTAATGTTACCGGTCTGCTACTATGCGGAACCTCAAAGGAACATAAATCAGGGAAACCAACAAAAATTCTTAAAATTGTCTTCCTTGTTGTTGTAGTAGCTTCCTTTTTATGCGCTTTAGTTTCCGTATTCTACTTTTGTCAGACCAGGAAGGGAAGCTCAAATAAAGGAAGTGACACGGATGGTGAAGAATTGGTTATTATATCGGTCATCGATGGTAAAACAATGTATGAAGAAATAATACAAGCGACCAACAATTTCGATGACATGTATTGCATTGGAAAGGGTGGAACAGGAAGTGTTTACAAAGCGGAGTTATTTCCAGGGAACATTGTCGCTGTGAAGAAATTTCATTCCTTGGATCTTGGTCACATTTTAGGACAAAAAGGTTTTCAGAATGAGATAAGGGCTTTAACGGAAATCAGGCATCGAAATATTGTAAAGCTCCACGGCTTTTGCTCACATCCACGACACTCATTTTTAGTTTATGAGTTTCTGCAGAGGGGTAGTCTGGCAAAGATTCTTGAAAACAATGAAACCGCTAGAGTTTTGGATTGGGATAAAAGATTGAATGTGATACAAGGTGTGAGCCGTGCATTGTATTCCCTCCATCATGAGTGCATACCACCAATTGTTCATCGAGACCTATCAGCCAATAACATTCTGCTAGATTCAGACTATGAAGCTCACGTGTCTGATTTCGGCACAGCTAAGTTTCTCAACTGGGACTCTACAAATTGGACCAGTCTTGCAGGCACATATGGATACATTGCACCAGGTAATATGTTTTGATTGTTGTCTTTAGTTATTAGAATATAGGATACCATTTCTTTTTCTTGAGGTCGCACGCATTAGGAATTGGAAGTGCTCTATTTGTTCACATTCTATATTGTCCCTGCAGAGTTAGCCTACACAAACAAGATAACTGAAAAGTGTGATGTGTACAGCTTCGGAGTGTTAGCACTGGAAGTAATCAAAGGTAGCCATCCTGGTGATATGTTATCTTTGATGCCAGGAAATGTTAAGATGGTATTGAAAGATGTGTTGGATCAACGGCTTTCAGCTCCATTCCCAAAAGTAAAAGATAAATTGGTGTCCGTCATAAACACGGCATTCTCTTGCACCCACGTTGATCCACACGTTAGGCCATCTATGCAGGCTGTTTATAAGATTTTGTCAAACTAAATGCTTTCAAGAATGTAACGTGAAATCTCCTCACGGATGTTAGATATATCTTTGGCAGGATTTAGGAAACCATTTTAACTTCCCAGTGTAGTAGTGATGTAACTATGGAGTTTTTCTTTAATTAATAAGATGTGTAATGTTCCTTCCGAGGTGTTTAAACTAGTATGCTTTTCTATAATTGAATGACAACCGATTTCGAAATCATTTAAACTATCACTGCTCCTATTTCTCAAAGCATTTAAATTAAATTATAAAGACTAGAAGTGTTTCATTCGAATTCTTATAATTTGTGTCATAATTATGCCTTTTTTAAAAAATTTGAAATTAAATATATATTTCTATTAAAAAGATATAGTCCTTAAATTTTTGGCTAAGCATGACCTTTTTAATTGAAATTTGAATAAAAGATACATAGTCCAAATCAATAAATATTTAATAAATAAAATTTTCTTAAATAATGTACTTTTCAAATTTTAATTATTAAAAAAATCAAAGAAAACAATTTAACTAGGAATTATTTATTGATTTTTTTACAACAAGAACTCTTTTTTAAAATGTATAAAGAAATAAATAAAAAATTTTCTTTTACCAGCTATAAATAAAAGAAAGGAATGATTACCATTATTATTAATAGTGGTTGGTTTGTTAAATATATTAATAAATAAAAATTTATTAAAAATTTGTTTTACATCAAATTTTAATATATTTTAATTAATTATATTTAATTTCTAAAAAGAAAACATAATTAATTAATTATGTTTTAATTATATTTAGTTGAAAAAAAGAGAAATAAGTGTCATCATAAGAAGTGTTTGGTTGGTTATGAATTATTATTATATAAATAATTTTTAAATATCTCACTTTTGAGGATTATTTGATACACGTAGACAGGAATGAAAATCATTCCTCTCCTATATAAGGATATCAAGTAATCTTCAAAGTGAGATATCCAAAATCTATTTATACAATAATGATACGTAGCCAACCAAACATTTTTCATTGCTCACCTCCTAAACCTATCAACCATGGAATTTGGTCCACTAAGGCATGGGAAGCTTACTCCAGGCAAGCCCACCTTTCATCTATTTAACCTGTCAAAGTACGTAACGACTCTTTAACGGTTTTACTGTTACTCCTGGGTCACGGGTACAATGAGTGCCATCATAGTGTACTAAGCTGTCCGCCAAAGCCCCAACAGACCTGGAGATATAAAAATAAAAGAAGAGACAGAAAAATGTGAAACATTTGGCCATTTCGTATTAGTTAGGGTGTTGAGTTTTCTGCTCTCTTTTAGCATGAAAATCAGCTTTGGCTGTTGGAGATTTCTTTCCCCTCTCTCTCGCTTCATCCAAAAATAGGATCTCACTAACCACTTCGTCAACTTCTGCCAGGTCTTTCCTTCTAACTGTTTCTTCGATCTTTCTGGTGGCTCGTGATTTCACTCTTGGCCATTCTTGTCATTGTTACTATATCCATGTTCACTTGCACACCCAGTAGTCCGTAGCATTCAAAGATCCAAGGACACCCTTCAAGAGGTCAACTTTTTTGCCAGCAATCGTTATGATTAATCCCATTCAAAGATCCAAGCACACCCTTCAAGACGTCAACTTTTTTGCGAGCAATCGTTATGATTAATCCCATTAATCATTTTCACTTGCAGAATTGCAGAAGAAGATTCATGATTCTGTAAGACTTTTTTAGCTGACACTCCAACTTAATCTTATGTGATCTGATTTACCACGTTGTTGGTATCTCGAAAAGTGTTTGTTTGAGAGCTTTACTTGTTCCTGATTGCTGGGAACTTTTGGGAATCAATTGATATGTAACGCAGGAAAAATAAAGCTATGGCGTCACCAAATAGTGCTAAGGAGCAGCAATTCCCAGCTCTGGTTAGAGAAAGACCATTATATGGTCATATGGATTGTGTAGCGAAGCCTATGAGTAGTATGCATTTCGATGAGTTATTGAAAAATGTGACGTCCATTGAAGAAGGACAGCCGATGCAAAATCCTTCTTCTTCTTCTTCTTCTTCTTCTAATTCTTCATCGCCTGGCTCGTTGGCTCGAGGGAATTTTAACTTGAATGAGACTTTTTGTAAGAAAACGGTGGATGAGGTGTGGAAGGACATTGTTCATCAAGAAGATGCAAGCACCATGGCAACGAGTAGATCCCATCATCAAAACCTTGGAGAAACTACGCTGGAAGATTTCCTAGTTCGTGCCGGTGTAATCAACGTAGGATATCAAAACGGATCGCTACTCGATCATCAGCCAGTTATGGGCCTCGATCCTGTGGTTGTAGTGCCTCAACAGGAAGATTGGTACAGGTTTCAGATGGCAACAGCTCAACAGCAGCATCAGATGACAATGTTGGGTTCTAATTTTCATACCTCTTCTGGAACTGTTTATGACAGTTCCGTTATGGACATGGGACAGTCCGAGAGCCAAATGCTTATGGCGATGTCTATGTCAACAATGTCTGCGAAATCTTCGGAATCTCAAGAAGGTGTTGACAAGAAGCGCCGGTTTTCGGAGGAAACGATGGAGAAAACCATTGAGAGGAGGCAAAAGAGGATGATAAAAAATCGCCAGTCCGCTGCAAGGTCGAGAGCAAGGAAGCAGGTTAACTTTGAAATCGATTTGGCGATCTGTTTCTCCTTTGATACAGTTAAAAATCAGCCATTGAAGTTGATCTCTAGAACGTTTCTTTAATGGTTTGCAGGCTTATATTAATCAGTTGGAGAACAAAGTGTTTCAGTTGACAGAGAAGAATAAATGGCTCAAGAAACACAAGGTACTGAATCCACATTTTTCAGATCGGCTTGAATGATTATTCTTGTTGAATTCCAAAGAAATGACTACTTCCTTCTTGTTTAATTCATGTGGAAACATAACTTAAATTCACAGACTTCTTATTGGACAGGTCATGATAATCCATTTTTAAGTTCATCTAGGAGATGAAGATCAACAAAATTAATCGATATTAATGAAACTTCATAGTTTCCAACTGAGTTCACTACTATTTGGCCAAAACCATTACAGATTGCATCAATTTATCAGGATTCACACTTTCATTTGTTGTACTTGTTAGCTTGCCTAATTTGACAGCATCCTGCACAAATTAAAGCAAATGAAGTAACCATTCATACAAAAGAAATGAATGAAGATCACATAGGAAAACAGCTTCTCATGTTGGAGTCAATGATGCAGAATTTCTGAACTACTGTTTTCTCATTTGTCATTTGTCCCAAGCAGGAAGCGGACATGGTACTATCTTCTGATGTAACTCATACTGTGCCAAGATACCAACTACGGCGAACCAGCTCTTGCTCCCTCTAGCGTCCTATTGAGATTTGAAGATTCTTTCCGACTCATTTCATTTATTCACTTTTCCTTCATGAAACTTTTTTTTTTTTTTTTGGATTCATAGAGAGTTGCTGAAATCTTCGGCCTGATTTTTGACTTCGCTTTGCTTTTTTTGAGTTTGAATGATATTGTAAAAGTTGGAAAATATGAAAAGATGAGCATGAAACTCTAAATGCGAGAGCAAAGACTTCGCTTGGAGAATGATAGATAGGTCGAATAACCTTAGATTTTCCTTCTTAAGGGCATGAAACCATGTCTCCGCAGTTTTTACCACTTATGTGTGACGGCGTGGTTAAACAGATAATATCAGCTTGATCACGTGTCGCATAGTTTTGCTTCGAATATTTTCCACTTTAATCAGGTGTTGCGCAATTTTGTATCTCACCTTGTCATGTCTTTATTCCCAAAAAGGTGCAAGCCCTAGCTACTTGGAACTCCCCGAAAGGATTTAGACAACGGCATTTGGGAGGCCTTCAAAATCGAAGAGCAACTAGGGTGAATAATTAACAGATGCTGTTATGTCATCGACAGTGGCAATAAGTCACAATAGGATTGAAGTTGCCGGAAATTAACTTTTTTTGTCTCCTTGAATTATTGTAGATGATTGACGAGTCAAACTGGGAACTGAACAAAAGCCAAAATAGCCGAAACAACAGTGTGCAGGCACTTTCAGAAATTTGAAAAGTATAAATTGATGAAACATCACAGTCTAAAGGTTTTGTAGATGATGAAGCAATATCGAATTATCATTGACTACGAAATAGAACATCTCAAGTTTTCGTATTTTGGTTGCTCAGGCCTAAGAGAGGCCAAGCAGATGATATATATACTAAAAGATTACTATCTTGTTGAAATGGGGAATCAACTTATCAACCCCAAGGAAAATAAAACAAGCTAAATATTAGGCATTGATTATATCATCGATGTAAATTCCAACTGCAAGTTTTCTCTATTTACATGGTGGAAAATGGCCGAGCAAGCTACCCTGTACATCTGCTTACTTCACCTATCAATTTAGACAAACATAAGTCACAAAATTGAACTTCCTGATAAACCATCAAAGCATAAAAGTGAACTATGTTAGAGAAAATGAAGAACTAAAATCAAATAATTTTGGAATATATAGAAACAAAACAGTATGAGATTATGTTACAAGTTGCAACCAAATAGAACATAGCCCACAAAGTTCAAGCATGAGTCAAAAATATTGAGAATGACTTGACCTGAAAGGTAAATCCAAGTTGGGTTTCTTAGCTTCTAGGAGGAAAACACAGGACAAGCAAAAATTTCCATCCTTCCCTTCTTCAAAACCTTAGAAAATGAAAAGAACACTCTGCTTTTCGCACATTTTACACCAATATGAAGTTGGCATTGGGAGGCGATACCAAGATTACTCGCCAGATTTATCAAAAAGTGGGGCCATACTAGTTCTTTCCATAAGCACCAATATTGACTACCTAAAACTTTTCAATTAGATATTGTGGGGCATATCACATTTGCACTCTTTCAATGTTAGTAAGCCTGGAATTATCTGCCTGATAACTTGCAAAAAGAATTGAGGACTGTTTAATCACCTCAACGTTTCTTTGTGGCATCAATAAACATGGCTCGAGTCCAATGCTCAATATCCTCAGCCTCTGATGGTGGAGGAGGAAAAGTTGGGTGTTCCACAAGATCCCATCCCTCAATAAGGCATTCAGTCTTTCCAGTATCTGGTATCTCAGCAGCATCGAGAAAACTTGTGGCAGAATTTGGAAAATTACTATCGTTTATGTTTTTCTGCAAACAGAAAGAAAGCATGAGACACTCAAGAAATGCAACTACAGAGATTAATATCTAAGGTTCAAATAATGTTGAGAATATAACCAAATGTGTTAAGTTACATAATCAGTAATGGTAGAATACTGCTGCTTTTGTGTAACTAAGTAGAGTCCTCAACTTAACTACAGAAAATCGTCACAGAAAACAAAATTTAAATATTACCGTAACATGTAGAGCATGTTCACTCTCCAATAAAGCACTTGATGCAATGGCAGAATTTACAGTCCAAACAGATTTGTTCAACTTCTGGACTTGCTTGCACGACCTAGAACAAAATAAGAAAGTGGTTCAATCTAAAATAACCAAATGCAATCTTAAGGGCTAAAAACTAACTAGAAATGGGTAACCATAAAAGGTAAATAGTTACTGAAATTTTGAATGACAAGCATCCAGGTCGAAGTATTCTAACTTGCAACAAAAAAGAGCAGGATGAATAATTGTTGTGAATAGAATCACAAACTTGAAGATTAAATGATGCACAAAGAAATACCTTGAACAGGCCATTTTCAAGGAAAAAACAGATCTAACTTCCTTTGAAGAGGATAAAGTGGCTAATAGTTTTGCAAATGCTTCAAAAGTTGATGCTTCTGCGGGAACATCTAAGCATAGTGAGTTATAACAATAAGCTGTTATGCATGCTACACTTTTCTTAAGAAGGGCAATCCCTTTCTGCAAGTCTTCGTGCATTTGAATAGAATGTGGGGAGGCAGAAGAATAATTGAAGCTACTACTTCTAGAAGAATCCAGGTGTGGTCTTCTATCTGATTCCACTGACGTGACACCAAAATTACTTGAACTTCTATCAGTCCAAGAATTATCACCACTAGTAGTGCAATAATTTTGGCGTGGAATAAAAAGTGGATATTCATGACTGCAAAAAACAAAAAGTATTTAGGGAAAGCAGTCTTTGTGCTAAATATAGACCTTAGTTTAAGTTAACATACCTTCGAGAAGCAGGGCGTGCATTCCAATAAGAATCTCTTTGCCATATCCTAGAGCACGAACCCTAAGAAGAATTTACATATGGGTTTAACAAGTAGATTAAATTGATTCTGAAATAATCAATTGCTTAAGTTTTGTATATCACTTGGGAAACGTGCTATGGCAAAGCATTGCAGGCGATCAAAAAGTATAAGTTGCAAACATGAATTTACAGATGAATCAGTAAGCATATGAAGAACATTGAGACATCAAATAGGTATCATAATGTAAAAGTTCCATGATAACATGTCGTATATGCATTTATGAACGATTATTTAACAAATGAACCAAGGCCAAAAGGGACTTTATGAACTTTAAACAACATATAAACAAGCTTAATGCTACAAATGAGGCACAGCAGCACTTACTGCAAAACCCGAGTTATGAAGAGAAGGGGCAGCCAAGATACGGACAGCAAGATTTAGAAGTTGTACCATGTATCTGTGTTTCGAATCATGAGCAAAAACTAGTGTCAGTGCAAAACGTTCGAAGCAAGTTTTAACCTAATATAAAGTTAACTCAGAAAGCTATAAACAGTAAGATTAATAATGCACATACACTTAGAGTTGTACTGTTTTGTGAAAGAAGAAAGAGTAGAGACTTACCCTAAGGACACAGAAAGCTGTTCTGATGGGACAGAGTGAGGGTCAAGTCCTCTAGGTAATCTTGCATTGCATATTAGGTCATATTGGCCACTAGAGCTGTCTTTTTGTTCTTCGTCTACATTTATCTACAAACCAATGAACTGATTCAAGATCACCCTTGAAAAGTAGGTATTGAAATATCTAAAAAACAGGTGTTCACATCAAAGCTTAAATAAAGACTGAGATACAGACACTGTCAACCAAGAAATAACTTTCAGTAGACTACTGCCTCCAGGGACCAAAAGGTGCTATTATTTCATTACATCCCTATTCAGAAATTTACTTCAGTTAGTTACTTCAAAGATATGAATGACTATCGTTTATCCATTCCCCACACTACAATCACCAGTCCTTATCTATTACTTTTTTCTACAATAACAAACACCAAAGGCACAAGTCTTGCCTTTTTAAGGCTTCCAATTACCATTAAAAGGTTCTTCAATAATCAGAGTTTGATGTTGCAAATTGGTATTGGATGAACTCAGGAAACACATGCAAGCTCTCAATGCACTGGCACTGAATGTAATATACCCTTCATTGAGTTTGTTAAAGCCAAGATGGAAGCTAACTTATGTAGTACAAATTCACTATTGACACACTTACCCGACGTTGAGGAAACAACTTCAATATCTGTTTTATAACTACTGATTGTTTATGCAGCAGTTCAGAGGTAATTGCCATCTGCAGTTTAAAATTGTGTTACACGTCAATTACCTTCCTCAGTACAATGAAACAAAACTTCAAAAGAAAAAAAAAAAGGTTAGCACAAACATTGAGTCTGTAGACTCTCCAAGTAAGCAGGAACCAGGAGTTGGTTAACCACATACAATATCCATTGAAGGTAAAGATAAAGAGGAATGCCAAAAACAATCAAATTCTATAACTTACATGCCCCAAACTCTGAGTGCAAATAAGGTTTGGATAGAATTTGTCTAGCTGTTCCACTCGATTTCTTTCTAACTGCACAAGAAAACAAACTATGCATAGTATAATTTACCCCGTGAGGGAAATACCTACAAGTGAGTAGTGCATTATAACAATGCAACAGATAAACATCATAAAATCCCAAAATATGAAGAAACAAGGCATACCACACTATGAGCTGATTCAAGAACTCCATATTTGATATTCAAGTCATAAGACATCCTCTCAAGCTTCGTCTTTCCTGGGAAGTGCAATAAACGGAAATCAGCCTACACAAGCTTCAGAAATTTTAAATGTTTAATGGTACTCGATGAAGAACAAACCCTGTACGAGTTGTTCCTTTTTCTGACGAAGCTTCTCCCTCAAGCTGGCAAGCTTTTCATTCTGAAGCACTCTCCAACTTAGTTGATCATCTGCCTTCCCCTGATTATCGTCAAACAAATTAAACCAATTTGAAATTTCCCTTTTTCTCCATTACATAAAAATGTATGATGATCATCAAAAATGTTCAGACGATGTAAAGGAGAGAAAGATCGAAATGGGACGGGGTGGATTAAAGTCGAACCTTTGCAACAAGCACATCGCTCAATCTTGAGCACAATGAATCTCGACGAATCTTCAAGGATTTTAACGATGTGTTGTACTCATTTAAACTGAAACATACCGCAACCACTGTTAGCATCGTCAGCCACTAAAATATCACCAAAAACTAAGACCTTCCATGGAAACCATATATTTCGAAGGTTACATATCATTAACGTAAACTTGTCACCAAAAATTTTCAAATCCAAGATGACGTGTCCCTCCATTCCATACGGTAAAAAGGTGTTGAGAAATCGAAGTCATCAAATTGTGAAAGGAGTACCTATAGTTGACACATAAAGGGCAAATAGAAGCGCGATTAGAGAGCTCGCAAATAGCGCAGCAACTGGACTTCCGGTTCATAGCTTATTTTGTCATCGATTCCATAAAACCCTAGATCAACAATACCGAAAATTCGGCAAATTCAATACCAAATAACCAATAATCTTGGAAATAAGAACGAAATCAAAACCAAAGGACGAAGGAGCAGGCGGGGGATTGCCGGAGGGTGGTGGTGGTGGTGGCGCTGGCGGTGCCTCCGGCTGAGAATTGTGAAATAGAGACGTAAATAAATTTGAAATTTGATTGGAAAAGAATTTCTTGTACGAGATGACTAATAGATGAATGAACTGGTCTGGTGGGGGTGAATCTCCTGTGTGGGCCCGAATTGTAACTTTTAAACCCAAATTATCAAATTAAAAAGGAAAATCTTCGATCTTTGGCGCCCTTTTGAGGCAAATAAGTTAATGAAAAATTAAATTTATTTTCCATTAAATGTATAATTGAGGTGATCAAATCATTAAAGGATT
This sequence comes from Erythroxylum longipes, assembly GCA_027563885.1. NCBI lineage: Eukaryota > Viridiplantae > Streptophyta > Magnoliopsida > Malpighiales > Erythroxylaceae > Erythroxylum > Erythroxylum longipes. The sequence continues at coordinate 5,619,621 of JAOQMS010000002.1, read as the reverse complement.
TATTCTTATTTTTAATAATAGATTAAAATAGAAGATTTTGAAAAATCATTATAAATAGGAAAAAAATTAAAGAGAAAATTTATTAATAAATCATCATAGCCAATGTGGGATAAAGTTCGTCTTTTCAAACAAATCGTCTCTCTTCCTAAGCAAACAACATGAATAAATGTAATGGAGAACAAGATAAGCGTGGATGTAATGTTCATAGGACCAACCGAACAGTTTGAGAAACTCGCGGGTGGAACTGGAGAAGAAAAGGTGGTGTTTATGAATGTTACACGGATCAAATAGTTTACAGTTTCAAGTTTTTGTCCATTCAAGTCTAAGTCCATATCAAATCAAAAGACATATATTCTCAAAAAAGAAAAAAGTCAAAAGACATGAGATCATGTTTACCAATCAACTAATTGCATTAGCTGTTAGCTGACGGCTGATTTGATCAGCGGATTGCATTAACTGTTTGTCAGAAATGTTTGATAAAATTAGCTGTTTAATATTAGTTGTTTATGTATTAAATGACTCATAAGAATATAACTTTAAAAAAAATTATAAAGGTATAAATATTATATATCTTAATATTTCATTGAATATTCTTAATTAAATAAAATTTTTAATTTAATCAAATTTTAATATATTTTTGTTTATAATTTATAATTTTTTGAATTATTAAAATAAATAACAAAATTTAAAATGTTTAAATTAATAAAGACATGGAAAACAAATTTATAAATTAATTATTGGATGATAAATATGAGTAGGGTTACTAGAAAAGAATAACATGCTTAAGTAACTTCTGAAACAAATATATATACACAATAGATTTCACCTACGATGGAGTTCCATTGGGAAAGAGAAGATAAATGGCATATGATAGCTAAAGTCTACGAAGAAACTGACACGAATAATGAAGAAACAGAGACGTTAGTTTCATCTTCCAAGAGCTTTTTAACAGAGGGCACAATCGTCAACCAAAAAAAACTTAACAGCTAATAACACAAAACGCTGGTGTAGAGTAACTTATTCAAAATCAACTGATTGGGTTGAATAAACCAACCCAACCAGCCCATAACCAAACAACCTAAACAACTTGTTTATAAAGTCAACCAATTGATTTGGATCAATCAGCTATTTTTTAGCTAATCAGCCAACAATTAAACATGGCCATTACAACTCTTCCTTTTCTAAAAAGAGACAGGTGCTCTGTCTCGGCTGATTAGCCCTAGATGCAGCTGCCAGATTCGCGCGACCCCAACCGAGACGCATAGATCTGGGTGTTATCCCACTCACGATCTCAGGTCTCCTTTCAACTCGGTAAGGCCTTTGACCTGACCCGTAGCGCTCCATCTTCAATAAAAGAATCGTTTTTTTAAGAAATCTCTAGTTTCATAGAAGTAAAGGGTACAGAAGGAAGCGAAGAATCGGTGGGATTAATGCAAGTAAAACAAGTCAGGCAAAAGGACTAGAGGAGGGAGACACTTCACCAGAACTCCAACGTTACCCAGACCTCAGTCCTCGAATATCCAAGGTATTTCATCGAGATCTGGCACCGCTTTCTCTTCAAATCTTCAACAACCAAAGCTACCCATATCTCGCTCTGGTGGCCATTATAGGAAAGGCATGAGATGGAGGAGCTGCAATGTGAGGAGAACAGTGTTAGACGACTCGACGAGAGGCAGCAGGACAACGACGTGAATTTCATAGAAAGGGATGGGGCACCTTCACTCCTGTCAATGAAAAATCTCCTTGTGCTCACTCGAGAGGTTTGTTAAAAGTATGCATCTGGAAAGGGGGTAAGCTCACTAGCTTCAGATTCCCAAACCACTTCCCCAATACTGGTGCTTGGACAAAGAAAATTCACGTGTAATAACTTAAGATACATCTAAAATACTACCCGGACGCTATGAAGGATGCTGTTGTCAGTCCATCGATTGAATTACTGCAAACCGGAGAGAGGGCTTAGTCTACTGCCCTAGTTAGATCCTTCTGGATTAAAAGGCCCACATTTTCAATCATCAATGCCTGGGCCATTGCACAATGAGGTAAGAAAGGTTTGGAAAAAATTTTACTCATAGATGATGGCGCTATTTTGTTTAAATTTGTTGTTGATAGTAATTTGAATAAAATACTGAAAATGGGACCTTGAAATATAAGGAGCCAACCCATGCTTATTCAGAAATGGAAACTTGTGATAGCTTTTGATAGGGAATGTATGGAATTTTTTCTATGTCGATGTAGTTTCATAATTTGCCACTAAAATTTTGGACAATTGAAGGATTGAGTTTTTAGCAAACTCTTTAGGAAAGTCTCTTTGTATGGATGCTCAAACATTAAGAATGGAGCGAAATAGGTATGCAAAAATCTGTGTGGAGGTCAAAAGGAATGCTATATTACCTGATCATTTACCAATTCTCAAATTGGGTGAAACAGGGAAGATTGAAAAATCTGTAATTAAGGTGACATATCCCTAAAAGCCTTATAATTCAACCAAGAAATGGGTTCCTATAGGAAAAACTGGATGGTAGGATGAATTATTAGGGGTTGATTCTTCTCAGGTGGATATGATGAGATTATGGGTGTACAAATTGTTGCTAATGAGAACCTGGATAACTCAGCAATTGATACCCTAATTACTGAAGATGGGAAGCCCAATATAGCATCTAGACACACCTCTCCCAATGATCTGGAAAATGAAGTGCATCACTTCACCTCGCAATATGAGCATTGTCAGATGAATTAGGCCAACATGTTGACCCCATTAGCAACTATAGGGCAAAATGAAAATTCTAAGGTTAGGTTGGAGTATGAAGAATAGACAACAATGATAAACTCCAGTAATTACGGTGTGGCAAGTTGGGGAATTAGGAATATCATCTCTTAAAATGCAGAATAGAAAATAGTTTTCCCTCAGAAAAGCAGTCTAGATTTGACAGCAAAGGATTGTAATTCTCCATCAGCTACAGACCAAATCTTTAACATTCTAGGAGATTTTTGTGTGCATTTAAAAACTGCAAAAAGGAAATCATTCAGGAAGAGAAAGAAAAATCCCAAATACTAACAATGAAGGATTAAACGACTCTCATAAATAAGAAAATGTATCTTGACACGCAACGTCCAGCCCAATCTTTCTATGGAGATGAAGTATAAATCATGTATTTAGTTGATTATTTTTACGGACTAATACTGTCTTACTTAGGAGTTGGTTTGTCATATTGTCAATATGATAATGGAAGCGAGTGGGGAAGCCTCTGGATTATGTTTGTTCTCATTACTCTAATTTGGAAACACTAGCATCTTCGATGTGCAGATGAGAGGGGTCTTTTACCTCCTTTACAATCGACTTGCCTTGGATAAGTAACAGTTTTATTGTTTGCTCTTACTATGTCGTTGTTTCAATTGGTTTTGTTTGTATTGTGTAATGTATTGTCATTTATGTTGTAGGAGACTAAAGAGAGTACTACTATTCTGCTAACGTTGTTATTCATCTTTAACCTATCAATCCAATTTTTTAATTTTTCAAAAAAAATTCAAGTCCGTTATTATACGTAGTTTGAGAAACAACATTGATAAGTTTGACCAGTATTTTCTCCAATTTGTTCTTTACTAAAGACTCAAACTTTCACAGGATAGACTTTGGCTTCCAGTTCAAGTCTAATCAACATTTACGGGGCGCTTGGTTTAAATTGGGTAGTAGGAATGCGAATGAACATAAACATTATAATTATTATGGTTGATTATAACAAAGGAATGATTACCATTTTGGTTTGTTAAAAATATTGAGAAATAAAAGTTTGTTAAAATTTTATTTTACATCAAATTTTAATTAGTTATATTTAATTACTAAAAAAGAGAAAAATATATAATTAATTATATTATATTATAATATTTTTTAATTAATTATATTGTAATTAATTAATTAATTAATTATTTATATTGTAATATTATTTTAATTAATTATATTGTAATTAATTAATTACATCTTGATTAATTATATTGTAATATTATTTTAATTAATTGTATTGTAATTAATTACTTAAAAATTTTAGAAAAATGAAGGGAGTGTTACTTAGAAATGATTGACATTTCTCTTATACTTATAATCAATTAATTAAAATATTTTGGATGATTAAACTATATTTTGAGGATATTATGTAACTAGTGATATGTTAGTGCAAGAAAATACTGGAGTTTTTTTCTTCAAGAACTTTTCGAAAGGAAATAACGCAATTTTTAAACATTCTGTCATTATAAATAGGGTGCATAAATTAAATATAATCAATTAAAATATATTTAAATTTTGATATAAAACAAAATTTTAACAAATTTTTATTTCTCAACATTTTTAACAAACCAATCACCATCAATGGTAATGGTAATCATTCCTTCATCTTAACCAACCATCATAATTATAATGATTATATTCATTTTCATTCCTCACTATATTCATTCTCATTCTCATTGCCCTCTATAAACCAAGCGCCCCTTAAAGATTATGAAGCAATAACTAAAAGTTAGATATCATAATACTATTCGTCACGTCTTGTTCTTCTTCTTCTTCACTCTTCTCTTGTGAACTTGTCACTCAGGTTAGCGAAAATAGCAATAATAATTAAATTGGAACAACTTATATGAATGCAAGGCGTCGTGAAAATCACTGCCCTAAGTCAAAAATTCCCCCTCTATGGTGTAACAGGACAATAGGATCCGACCCCATAGTTAACGTGTTAGAGCCCGTTTCCGTAGTCTAACTCATTGCTCTGATACCAAACTGTTAGACCCCGTTTCCGGAGTCTAACTCATTTCTCTGATACCAAAACTATTGGACCCCGTTTCCGGAGCCCAACGTTCGTGAGTCATGAAACGTGAGCGTAGCACTCTGAAGGGTTCTTATAACATCCCGACATTCATAATTGAGAGCTTGTTAAACGACAATTCATTCTTATGTTCATATCCTCACTCGTCACCCTAAACACATCACTCGATTTATCTCTTATCTCCATAACCAACTAAGTACCTTTCAAGTTCCATTCAAGCCTAAATGTACCATAGATAAGCAAATGATAAGCCCACATGTACATGATTTGGGACAAAAAGCGTAACTTTCACTAGGGATGTCGGATTAAGACCATTTAAGACGGTTTCGAAGAGAACTTCGATTTCTACAACTTCCATGAAGACCCCGAAGAGAGATTTTTCCATCTAGAGGGTCAAAATTTGCACATTTATAAATCTGTCCCTAGAAGGTCTGCCTAACGGACATATGTCCCTCCAAAGGGACATGCACTGAGCAGAAATACTGAAACACCCGAGAAGGTCCGTCCAAAGGATATCAAGTCCGTCTAACAGACAGTTACGGGTTAAATTTCATATTTTCAACTCCTACAAGCTATCATAACCCATCTTATGCATATCTATCATTCCTAACTCATTTTCCTCATCATTTTCACTTCCATTTCAATTCAAAACATCCACAAAACACACCATACAAGACCATTGATCATAACCAACAAACATCATTCATACTTAAACACGTTCATCCTCAATTGTTGATCATGTCAATGCCTTCTTCAGAGTTCAACACATATTCAACTCCTCTTATCAACTTCATTTCATCTCTAACTTATCACACTACTTCTTCCCAATTCAAGAAATCATTGTACTTATGAAACTACTTCTTCCCATTTCAAGACACCACATTCTCTCATTCTATTAGATCAAAATAGAAAAGCTATAAAGTGTCCTGCATATGCCCTATGCGGCGTCACTAACTTGTAATAATCATATATTTCAATTCCAATCTCTGAAATTTACAAATTTTATATCGTTAGAAAACTAAAAGAATGAACTACAACTTCCAAGAAGACAACCTTGTCCAAATTAGCCTAGATCAGTATAGTTTTTCCCCTGAAGTCAAAACACAAATTTCTACCCCTATGAATGCTTGAAATTTGCAATGTACAACTTAAAAAGTCATGAGCATAACCGTTCAACTACCAACTTTACTTCATTAAACTCCTTAATCTCTACTCATTTGACTTATCTCTTACAACTAATTCTCATCATTCACAACAACCTTATCTTTCCTTTTTCGATAATATCTCACTT
>JAOQMS010000002.1:5594480-5604481 GCA_027563885.1 Erythroxylum longipes | reverse complement strand
TTAAATTAAAATAAGAAAAATATAAATAAAATAAATTTAGTAAATAAAATATTTCACCTTACTTAGATACTATTGGTAGGGGATATATTTAGAGAGGATGAGGAACACGGAGAGCCAGAGAGAATGAAGAAGATGATACATTGAACTTGCTTTCTATTAGTTGAGAATATAATGAAAAATAATAATTATCAGAAGGTTATTAATGGAAAGTAAAATTTCTATCATAGAAGCACTTTCTTACTATAATCCTCTTTCTACTTTCGATTTGTGCGGTGGCACCGTACTTTTTTTCAACCTTCAGTTGTTCGCCCACAGATTCAAACATATGATTACATTTAAAAATTACAGTAAATAAATACTTATCTCTATTATATCGCAGATCCAAACATATTACAACCAACTGTGCATGCCACCCGAATTAACATTTCATTATGGCAACATCATATACATGTGTTGTATCTTCATCCATTTCAACTGTTTGGGTTTGGTATCCTTATTATTATCACTTAATTTTTGTACTTGGATGCTCGCTTTTTTCTTTGTTCTACAGCTAGCTAGAAAGTTGAAGCTAATGAGAGGTTTTTAGGCAATTTTTAAAAGTCAACATAATCAATAATCAATGTACAAAGATTCTCACTTTATGGGACTCCAGAGAGGATCACAATGCTCGCAATATTTCTTTTATATTTTTATAAATAAGTTGTTCTCGTTAATTTGAACATGTGATCTTATGGTCACAAATAAACAATTTACTAATTACTTGAAAGCTCACTCTTTATGTCAAAGTCAACGTAATTAGTACATAAAGTTTCCCGTTTTACAAAAGTCTAAGAAAGGTCATAATATACGCAACCTTTTTTTTATATTTTTATAAAGAAATTATTTTCATAATTTGAATCTATAACGTTATGATCATAAAGGAACAATTTTACTGGTTGTTTCAAGGTCACCCTCAACTTTACCAAGGCAATTTTTAGCTCTGTTAAAATCTTCTTTAGAAGATGCCTGAAGGAGGTTAGTTTTGAACTACTAAAATTTTCAATAACTTTGGATCCATAATCAGCCTACAAAAAAGTTTTGGCTGTTTTGGCCACCAGAAGATCTGCCACTTTTGCAGGTGATTAAAAAGTCTCGCTTTTCTTTTCTCCTCTCCTATGTTGTTCTTGAAGCATATTTCATATTTAAGGTTCAAGAAAGCATGCACTTAGTTGTTTACAGGAAAACAGTGCTTCCTTCGTACATAGCACGTCGATCCACAGCATTTGTTATCAGGCATTTATTGTACGTACATTGAAAAACAAGCAATGTTAAACATTTAGAATAATAAAGGATTTTTTAAAAACTGAGTTCGTATATTTGGAGCATGCGTGCATATTACTTTTTCAACCTTTTACAAAATCGTCAACGATGAATTAATTAGTTACATTTATATATAATGTAATGAATGATAATTAAGTTCATACACTTTATAAATATTACATTCAAAATATGATTATCTTATAATTTGAAGGTTTTCTCTGAGTCTAAACAATTTGGCAGCAGTTGTCAATGATGGTAACCAGGTTCCTGAGTAGCAGCGCATTCAGTTATGGTTGTATTCATTCACGAGTTAGCGATACTAATTGTAATAGCCATCTGCTGTGAATTTGTTCTGGCTGATCAATGACTGGTGCATATAGCATAGCTTACTAATCAACAATTTCTTTTTAACTCGATGACAATTTACTTTTTAAAGATTTTTAAAATCGGTTTAATGATAAAAATCATAAATAAAAAAATCAGTATCTGATTCAGATGTGGTCGACCAAATCCTAGGTTAAGATAGCTCACATCAAATCCTTATTTCAACTCTATTATCCCACATAAATATATACATAAGATTTAATAGATTATAATAGAAATATTAAAATCGAAACAAAATATCTATTACAAGATGGCCATTCAGTTGATATTATTTTCTGGGAATGGTCCAACAAATAGACGATTAAGCCTTGACAAGACGTGTTGATCAATTCTTTAAATTAATTTAAGTCATGCAGTTGGAGGATGGAATGCATTTATTATTTCCTTATCTAATGCCATAAAGTGTTGCTTACAACTAATGGTAACGGGACAGCTTCAGTCAGCATACTCCCCTAAAATGGTGTGCAGTCCGAAATAAAAATATGTATATTTTCTATCTTTGTCTTTGCTCTATCATCAGTCTGTCTGCTTTTTTAAGTCGTGAATTTGATAATTATACGTCAATTTTTATTAACATTAATTTATATTTTAATGATATAAATTTATTACCTGTGGATTAACTCTTCTATTGTGAATCTGTGAAATATATTGTATTTAATTCCTCAACTCAAATATTGAAATTAGAGTTAGTATGTCCACTTTGAAAAAACTCTTCCAACTAATTAAGAATAAGAAAATATATTACTAAACAACTATTGTTGATGTAAAGTTAGTATGTCCCTGTGAAGAATCAAATCCTCTACCTTTTGTTTAAGGGTCATTTAGTTTGAATAAATAATTATATTTAAGAAGATGCTTTTAGTGTTATGGATTGATAACTTCTAAACGAAATGCAACTTTTGTTTATGATATATTATGAATAAAAAGTTTGAAATATATATAACCATAAAAAGTAAATACAAAAGATTACCACTGCTCAAAAAATAATATGTTTTATTGTGAAATGAATATGATAAATTAATACCAGTTTAATTATAATTTTCATTAGAATAAATATTTTATTAATGGATATATAATTGCTGCATATTAATTATTATCACCATCTTGTATCTTAAAATTTTTACTATATATTTTAGATAAGAAATTCAGATAAGTTTTACCACTATATATTTTCATAGTTCAAATAACTAAAGATGCTCAATCTATGATTAAGTAAAAATAAAATAAAGAACTAACTTATCTTTTTTAAAAGCACAAATGGCAAGTTGATCTTTGAAAAGACAGTAGGGTTTTTTTGAAAAGCAATCAAATATACCAAAATACGGGCTTTAAGAGGACCTACGACCGGAATGTTCTTCATCCTCATTAAACATTGATTTAAAACTACTGAAGTTGGCAAGTGAAATCCCGGTTGTTAGTTGTTGAAGGTAATAACTTCTTGTTCTATATCACAACCGGTCATGAGTTGATTGGATAACCTGTTAAACGACTAAATTACATGTACTTGGTATGAGACTTGACACGACCATTTGAACCATAATTAGAACGTTTCACTTTTTTGTTTAATTTATTTATAACTTTTTTAAAATTAATATTTGAAAAAAGTTATATTTATTATGTGTATTTTATAACTTTTTCCAAAATTTGCTCTGAAATTTTTGGCAAATCTTATCACTAATACAGGTTTAAAACTACACTAGATATCATTAAAAAAATTAACAAAAAGAAAATTATTTTATTAAAAATAAGAATCTTTTAAAAATTAAATTATAGAAAGAAAGTTATAAATTGAATACAAGTGCTGCCGTCAATCGTTACTATTCCATTTCCACTTGTTAAGAGTGTTAGTGACAGCGAACGGACAACACCATTACTTCTGACAGGTCTTCCTGACCCACAAGAACATGGACAAGAACCAGTTCTTCTTCTGTGACTCTGTCAGCTAAGTTTGACAGCTTCCACTTTCCATCTTTCAATAATGATAGCCACATGGGTACTTTCAGACCGTAGCCATTTCAGGATATACAATTCTATTATGCAATTTTATAAGAATTTCATAATTTATAATCAAAATTTTAAGGTTAAAAATTTTTAATCAATATTAATTTATTATAAATTTGACTAAAAATTAAATAAAAGTAAAATTTTTAAATAAAATTTTTAATCAATATTAAATTATTATAAATTTGACAAAATTAAATAAAAATAAAAATTTTAAATATGATTGAAAGATATTAATTTTAAAGTTTAATTATAAAAGAAATTATAAAAAATTAATTAATTAATTTTAATTTATAAAAATTAACTGACTAATTAATTAATTTTTGGTAAATAATTATTAAAATAAATCAAACTAAAAAATTAAAAATTAAAAGATTTAAAAATTTTGTATATTATGATCCCTTGTCCAAGAGCAATCAGTTCCACTTTCACAGGTGCTCTATGCTTTGAAGTGCATTTCATTCCTGCAATCCTGATGTTACTTCGGAAGCCAAGACCAAATCAAACCATCAAGACACAAAACCCAACTGCTATGGTTTCATTAGACAGTTCAGCCTTCAAGTTCATTCTGTTGATCAAGGCAAACTAACAAACTTGGAAATTGCATGGTTGATTCAGCCTATTCCTGAGCAAAAATTGCCGTATTTCCAAAATTATAAATGACACGGTCCCGAAAAACAAGATCAAGTTCTCCTCTGACGTATGTACAGAAGATGGTCTGTTGATATAGGCCATGATATAGAATGTAACTTAGCAACAAATTTTGGTAATGGTTATCCAACATGAGAAGATCTTACATGGCCCAAAACACCAGTTATTCAAATCGGACTACAGTTTGAAAAGATTCAGAATAATTGAATTACTAAAATTTATTTGTCTGCCCTCTAACATTTCAAGTACCTTCTTTCCGCAGTGAAATATACATGAAACAATCCATGGATGGATCAATTGTCTTCGGGAACAAACTAATGCCCATAAATCGATACCCACTGGCTAGACCACATTGAGACTTCAAACTCTTAAAAGTCTCATAAAGGAAGATGTTGCCAATGCTGACATCTTCCGTGGAGAGGACATGTACACTCAATTTACTGAACTGAGCTTCTCAAGGGCAGAAATCAAGATAAGTTGGGACAATGAAGTTCATAGTCTCCACATGTAAAGCTACTTCTCCAAAAGAGTTCAACATTGTCGTATAAATTGATATCCAACAGTCCATCATGCATAAGCAGGTTCATGTTTTCAAAGAGTTTTCTCAAGAACAATGCACCAGTTTGATTTGTCAAAAAATCGGTCCACTATAATTGCATCCTTGATGCCAGATGCCAACCTGCAGAAAATTATACTCAACAAGCAGACAAACAATCTTATGACATAAAAAAAGAAAAGAAAAGATAATACGAGTATTGATCCTACAGAAAAAGAATCGCATTTGCATAAATATTAGATGAGGGATAAAACAGATCATTTAGCAATCTAAAAAGACAATTGAACCACCAAAAAAGAAGGGAGAAAAACCTTCAAAGCAGCTAAATCACACACGAATTTCAACCATTTATTATGTATTACCTCTCTAGTTCACCTTCGCTGAAGACATGATAATATCTATTGTAAACCACAGCACTCTTTTTGTCATCCTTTCTGGCCAGGCCATTTTCCAGAGCACAAGCAGATGCACCACTCACCTCAGCACGATGATAAGGTAAGTGCCAAGGAACAAAGTATTCCTGCTGATTTTGTTTGTCTCGCTCATTATCTTCGGATTGAGAGGATAATGGAGTAACATGTATCTCCTCAGTTCCAGCCTCAGAATCTTTTAATCGGTCTCTTGAGATATTCTCTTCATTCTCAGGTATGCTTTCTAGTGTGATGGATGAAGGGCTTCGAACACGAGGACTACTTGGTCCTATCCACTCCTCTACGTACTTTTTTGTAAGAGGTGTCCATTTAGTAACCAATGATTTATCCTCCTGTTCAACAGCCCAAACAGTTATGAGTACTAAGCCACCCTTTTTGACAACTCGGACTAATTCTTCAATTGCCTTCTTTCTCCTGTATTCTGTACTTAGGTGATGCAACACTGCTATGGATATTGCAGCATCACCAAACCCAGTTCTGTAAGGAAGATCCACAGCATCTGCAACTAGAACTTCACGCCCTCTGTCTGCACAAATTTTAATAAGTGGGTCACTTATGTCACATCCTATAAAAAAGCAATTGGGATTCAAACCCAAGTACTTTCCATTTCCACATCCTGCATCCAGGACAAGAGATCCTGAAGGCCTTGAGTTCAAAAAAGTTGCCACTTTTGGCCACTTGGCAAATCTAGTGGAACTAAAATGGGGTGCAATAGCGTCATAAACACGATGCACATATTTCTTTTCTATTTCTGGGGTGGACTGCACTCTTAAGCTTGAACATGAGTGTCCTTCACTCCCATCAGATATATAGCTACAGAAACTGAATGAACTTTTAACTTTGGTTTCTCTCATATTCTTGAAGATTTCAGGAGTACACTGACTGTTAATGACAAGACTGCATAACGTGATTGCCCACAAAGATGACTGAGTAAATCTACTTGTTCTAATAACATTAAAGACCATCACCTTCAAGCATTCATCCAACTTAGGCTTGAACCTGTAAAAATTCCAAGAAGTCAACCAACACTATATGAGATCAAATCAGGGATCGACTACAATGGGGAACGCATGGAACAAATCACATGTCTCTACATTTTCTTACTGCCAAAGCCTCTATTGCAACATACAACCAATGACAAATGAGGGAAAGAATTAACACAGTTCACGTGAAAGGGGCATTCTAATGCAGAATAATCAACTTTCAACGCATAAAAAGAATTGGAAACGGTAGCCCACATCTTTTAACAATATCCCAAGTCATTCTGAAAGATACCCGGACTAAAGGCTACAAGAAAACGAAAGAAGTTCTGCCTTGGGATGCATTATATCGGAAAAGGCTCACCTCTATTTGCATCATTTTCTCACGGATGGAAATCGCTAATAAGGAAAATTCAGTAATTTCAATATCAAAGAAGAAAAACTATTAGGAACCATTCCAACAACAGAAAAACATGGTCAACAATCAATACCAGGAGATAACTGCAGTGAGATATGAAGAGCTATCAGTATCTATGCAATGATGCCCGGCAATCAACCAAATAAAGATCAAGATGTAAGCTTTTCATCAAGCACTCCAACATGGAACCCTAAAACGTACCAACCGTTACTAGTTAGATTTTGAAATGCTGCACATCTGCCAAGCACCAGAATTATTATCAGCTTGACTGCTGTAATGTTTATTAACAACTATTACGGACATAACCACCCTAGTAACCAAGTAGATTATGGGACAGAAACCAACAGCCATTAGCATTCCAGCAGCTACACCTCACACATTTTCCTTCACTCAATTTGTTCGTAAACTTTCATGCCTCAAAAGCCGTAACTACACGGATTCCAGAATGATTTAAATAACTTAAAAGGAACCATATTTCAGTAACCAAAATGATTTCAGGTCATTGTAAACGAGATCAGAGGCCCTAAAACAAAGGCATTTCCGGAAACCGATATCCTTATTCAATTATTTTCGCACCCACATCTGACCCAAACGCCCAAAAGCTAGCTACAAATTTTTATGAATCCAAAAGAAACTTCTGAGAATTAATTACATTTCGAGCTACAAAACAAAGAGGAGAATAAATAACTGTGTTAAAATTTAGGCAACCCAAATACCATGATTGATTCGAACAACCAATACTAGCAGTTTCCGAGTTAGAAGCACTTACGTGATTGAACCAGATATAGATTCTCAGATAATCACTGAAAAAGCTACAGTTAGGGTTCTGGGAGGCTGTGTTCATATAGAGAAAGTGTTTAACTAGGGACCAGGTCTATGACAAGCATTTTAAGGGCGTCTAGCATATAGGAACGGATAAGCAAATTAAGGGCATATAGTATACGGCGTCGGATTGGCACATGAAATAAAGACAGCCTAAATGTTTAAGAAGGTTACTATCATATATAATGTATTGTTTGACAACTCGGACTAGAGCCTTTTTTGGCAACCAGTAGATTGCATTAGTTGTTAGCTGATAGCGAATTATATCAGCTAATTTGACCAGTGGATAACATCAGCTGTTTATTTAGATTTTAGATATTTAATTTTACAAAAATTAAGTTCATAACTCTAATAAAAAATATAGAATATATAATAATAACAACAACAACAACAACAACAATAATAACAATTAAAAAATCATGAACATAAATCAACCATAAATTTCATAGATAATGATACACCTAAACATAAAATATAACAATCCAAATAAAGTTTAACAACATAATTCAAATATAGCAAAAGAAGTCAATACCATCATAATAGTCTAAGAATGACGTCTAATTGCCATTAAACTAGAAGCAATATTAATACAAATAGTTGTTATCTCCCAAGTTCTTTATTCTTCAACGTCTTCTTGTGTAGAGTTAACTTCAATATCTTGAAATACATCTGGAGGTATAAATTCAGGATCTTGGTCGATGATGTTAAAAGTCGGGTCGCCAATTGTACTTCTTCTAATATAGCTATGCAATGCAAAAGTTGTACAAATTATTCTACTTTGATCCATTGATGAATATCTAGATATTTTCTCTAATATCTTCCATCAAGCCTTAAGAACACTAAAAGCTCTCTCAATACAACTTCTTAATGATGAATGAGCTCGATTAAAAACTTTTGAAGATCCTCTTGGATTTGCATCATAAAACTTCGATTGTTGATACCTAGTCTTTGGGTAAGGTATCAAATATCATTCTCTTTTTGAACAACTTTTGTCAACTAAGTAATATTTACCTGGGTGTTTATAGAGGCAATATAATTAGTATAAATGATGTCATAAAAAGTCCAAATCATGAATAGTAAATCCTATAAATCTTAAAATTACCTGTTGGTGGTTTTAGAAATTTGAGTCTCAGATTACCGATTGTATTAAGGAAAATTCGAGTATCATGTGCCGATTCCTCCTAACCTACTAAAACATATTTGAATAGTAAGTCAAAGTCACTGTTGCCAATACATCTGTAGTCTTTATTCCTTTCCATTCTCTAGATCGCAATTTGATCATTATCTGCAACAACTACTGCTATATATGTACCATCAATAGCTCCAATGCAATCCTAATATAAAACAATAATCATAAGATGATAAAACAATCTTTTACAACAAAAAATATAATGAAAGGGGAGGGAGAACATATTCAATTATTATCATTAGCAATTTGTAGTGGAATCTCCTTGAATTTAGGATCTTTTAGTATATTACTTGAAAATCTATTCATGGCACTCAAAACTTCTTAAAAAACTCTACTTATAGTTTCACCAGAATGTTGAAAGTGCTCTTGTGTATCGCTATTAGGGACACGTTTACTTAGGAGATATACAAATAAACCCACTTTCTTCAAGATTGATATCCTATTCGAAGGTCTCAATCTATCATTGTTTTCCAAAACCATGTATAATTGACAAAATGTATTTTGACTCATCTTAAATGTATTAAAACATCATTTTTCATGACCATTCAATAATTCAATCATCCATATTTCTCCTGTTAGATAGGACGTCATGCGTGTTTCCTTGTATATATGGTTCAAAAAATACATACCTATATAACCTACTACTCAAACCGCCAAATCCCAAAACTCATTCTAATTGTCCAAAAATTGCTTAATTTGTAGAAGTTGCATAATTTGCATAACATTATCATCCATACCTACAAATCAACAAGTAAAATTATATTCTAAATAAACAAGACACTTGTCTAAATATAAAGAAATAAAAAATATAACACGTAATAAAACTATAGATTACCAACAAGATAACATAATAATAAAATAAGCTAACCAAGTTTATAATGTCTCAAAACATACCACGTCAACATAAGTGCACAAATCATAAGAACAATAAATTAAACATAGTAATGCATAGAAACTATTTTTAATGTTTTTTATGCTTCTTATGCTTATACATAAACTTTATGTATTCAACTATCTTTGTATCATCTGATAAACTGAAAAAAAAAAGTGGACCTTCTTTACGAATCTTCAATCAACATACAAGCAAAGTAAAATTTAGGAGTACCAATCTCTAAACAAGGCAGAGTACAAAGTTTTCCCAAAGTATTTGTAAAATCATGATGTGATGCACTAACACCAGTGCTCTGTAATGTTGTCGGCCCCCTGAAATTTTTTTCATTAACTTAAGCATAAGTAGCTTATGGATTAAATGCATGAGAAGGAATTAAGG